>VNJN01010354.1:0-10509 GCA_008042485.1 Drosophila mayri
TTTCGCCAGCTGCGATTTCACGTGACTCCACAAGTTTTCAATCGGATTCATATCGGGAGATTGTGGTGGCCACTTCATAAATTGAAATTTTTGTTTTGAAATCCAATTTTTAACTATTATGGACGTGTGCTTCGGGTCGTTGTCTTGCTGAAAAACGCATTTTTCGACAGAAAGACCCATATTCCCAATAACTTTCGGAAGATTTTCTTGCAATATTGCTAGATATTGCTCCTTTCGCATAATTCCATCGATGAGCACCAAGGGACCAACTCCATTTGAGCTAATGCACCCCCATACCATGATGGAACCGCCACCGTGCTTGACGGGTTGTCGCACATTCCTTGGTGACTGGATCGTAGGATCTCTAGTCCAATACCAGGAGCGTCCATCTGACTCGAACCGATTAATTTTGGTCGGATGGCTCTTTATTAAATAATTCATTGGACAAAGTTTTCGGATTTGCTATGTCGGAAACCGGGAATCGCCGTCGTCTCGGCCGTCGGGCTTCTCGCGTCTTTGTCCTTTTCGTCCCGGTGACGGCGGTTCGCGGGTGAGCTCGGAAGTCTTCAGAGAGAGATTAGGCTGACTCGAAAGTCTTCGGTGCACGGGAGAGAATGGTTGGACTCGAAAGTCTTCCGCGAGACGAAAGTCTTCAGCGAGAGAGAATGGTTGGACTCGAAAAGTCTCAAAAAGCGACTTTGGCAGCTGACTACGTGGAGTGTGCTGCTAGAGGCTTACCGCTCCCGATCGCCGTCGGCTGCTAAGTGACTTCCTATGGCCAGCGGTCCGATTTATATAGGGCCTGGCGTGTTCCAGTGTGCCCGCCGCGATCGGCTGCTTCCTCTTCTCTTCCGTCCAGTGTATCCCTGGCCGTTAGTGTGGCCCTTTCTTGGTACGCGCGCGCATTCAATTCAAATCTCCCTATTATGTGCGCGGGACGCGTCACAGCTACCTTACCGAAGGTTAGCGAAAACCTTCGCCCTAAACTAATTTACACTAAACTTAAAATTTTTCCATATTCATTAAATCAGCAAACATATTTAAATTTAAAATTTTTCCTCTTTTGTATGTGTATATATTTAATTTAATTAATAAAGTAAAATTTACTTTCGTCTTCTTAGTTTTCAGTTTGACAGCAGCTGGAGTAATTACACTTGGACTTTATTTCGTTAGAAGCTCGAATGAAAATTTAATTTTATCATCAATTTTTGAAGCATTAACTTCTTTGAGTATTAGTACTCTGTATTGTGTTTTGGTTGATTTATTCCCAACAAATTTAAGGTATTTTTTAAAATATATATAGCATAATTTAATTAATTCCTTTAATCCTTGAATCCCCGGTAATAGAAACTACAGTAGGGGTATTGGTGCACGCTTAGGAGTGCTGCTGCGCTCCCTGCTACGCTCTTCGTCGTTCTCGGTTTTTATCTTCTTCATAGGCTAATGTCAGAGAAGCGGGAACGAGCGAAAAAACGAGAGAGCAGTTTGCAACCAGCTTTATCGCTTCAACTCGCTTAGGTTCCACGATTGTTCTGCGAATAAATTGCCGTTTATTTCTATATTTTTTACTTTTTTTGTTTTTGTAGCTCGCTTCTCGCAAAACTCCCACTTTGCCATCTTTTCGTTTTGCTCATCGCTTCTCCCGCGCACTCTGATATCAGCATTAGGATGATACATTATTATATATTATTATTTTACTTTATATTTTTATACCCTTACAGGGTATTATAATTTCAGTCAGAAGCTTGCAACGCAGTGAAGGAGACATTTCCGACCCTATAAAGTATATAAAGTATATAAAATATATATGGATCAACAGCTGAGTCGATCTAGCCATGTCCGTCTGCCCGTCCGTCTGACCGATTATACGCGAACTACTCCCTCAGTTTTAAAGCTATCTGAATTAAACTTTGCAGTTAGTCTTTTATATACTCTCACTTCTACATATGTCGGAACGGACCGGATCGGTCGACAATATCATATAGCTCCCATAGGAACGACCGGAACATTTTTCGAAAAAAAATTATAACTATGTCAGTTTTCAAAATATTTTAAACAATATTATAAGATGGTCTATAATATTTCAGAATTTCGGTTTTAATTTCATGAAAATCGGTCGACTATATCCTATAGCTTCCATAGGAAGAATCAGGAAAATAAAAAAATACATAACTTAACCGTGTTTCAAACCATTTTCATCAAATTTGTTTAAATTCTGCAAGGGTATATAAATTTCGGTGAGCCGAAGTTAGATTTCTTTCTTGTTGATCAATGATTTGCCGCAGGTTCTAGCCAAATCCAGAGTACTCATGTATGCTGATGACGTTAAATTTGGCCTGCAGTATAGGGACAGTTCTTGCCAATCTGACCTACAATCGGATCTTGATAACTTCCAAGATTGGTGTCATGCATATGGACAATAAGTATGTGCCATAGAGGGGATCGTGTTGAAACAAAAGACAAAATACTGAAGCCAGACGTCCCAATCAGTTTTATCAACCGAGATGTAAGATCGTATGTACTCATTAAAAGTTCTATGACTTCTTTCTATTGTTCCAACTGTTTGGTGGTGGTGTGCTGTGGATGTAATATTTTTAATATTTAAATATCTGCACAAATCGTCTATGATTGAATTCTTATATTCTGTTCCCATGTCCGTAATGAACGTCTTCATTGGACTGTACTTCAAAATAAAGGATTCGAATATTGCTTTAGCAACAGTGTTAGCATTTTTATTTGTAATTGGAATAGCAACTAAAAACTTAGTTAAATCACATAATAAAGTGACTGCATACTCATTAGCATTTTCTGATTTTGGCAGTGGACCAATATTGTCCACTATCACTCTGTCAAAAGCATTTATTGGGGTGTCCGTAATAGTGAAAGGGGTCTTTGTGTGTTTGATTATTTTAGCTTTCTGGCATTTTTGACATTTTTTTACGTACTCAGTTACATTTTTAGACATACTTTCCAGTAATAATGTCTTTTTACTTTGGCCAAAGTTTTTGATATGCCAGTATGACCTCCTTGAATTGGATCATCATGTAGTGTAGACAAAATTGCTTCTTTTTCTTTTAAAGTTGTTATTAGGGTCACCGGGTTGAGTAGAGCTACTCTTAACGTTTTCAATATTTTATTGCCCATTAGTTTGAAACTATCTAGTGAAACATTTTCAAAGATATTTTCTCACGGTACCAGTTTCAGTTGGCTGATTTATTTATACCGGCTTGCATTTCAAGCCTTTGGAAGAACTGACCTAAGTCAATATTCCCTTTAGTATATAAATCGCTAACATTATATCTTGCAATTATTTTCTTACCATGTTTAAAGAAACATAGCATGTTTTTAATTTGCAAGGTCACTACTTAACGTACTTCATCATTATCAGGGACCGTAAATAATGATTTTGTTTTTTATAAAGCGCCTATAGTAATTGCAAAATGCAACGAATCGTCTAGCGCTGTCCGCATCATGTGGGACTCGATAATTCTTAATGACGTCATATTTTTTGTCATCTCGCAAGATTCCTTTATCAGTGCATTTATGACCTAGAAAAGTCACCTCATGCATAAAAAATGAACATTTTTCCGGATGTAACTTCAGGTTGAATTTCCTACATTTCTCAAAAACATCTGTTATGTTTTATAAGCATTTGGTTTTCGGAACAACCAATTACTATTAAGTCATCCATATAAAGGAATGCTTGAGAAGGCTCTAGTCCAGAGAAAGCAATAGTTATCATTCTTTGGAATGAGTTAGGAGCTATCTTCAATCCAAAAGGTATTGCTCGTTGAAAAAGACGTTATATCTCTCGAACTTTTTTCTAGTTCGATTTGATGAAATCCTGACATTAAATCAAGACATGAAAAATATTTAGCTCGACCTAGTTGATCCAAAATATCATCAATTCGAGGTAAAGGAAATTTATCAGATAGTAACTTTTTATTAATCTGGCGATAGTCAATCACTAGCCGCCATTTCTTTACATCTGATCCAGGAGAAGATTTCTTAGGGACAATTAATAATGGGCTGTTATATTCAGACACTGATGGTTCAACGATTCCGTCGGAAATTAATTTTCCTACTTGTTTTTGTATTTCATTGACTTGACTGTGTGGGCTTCCATAATTTTTTATGTAAACGTGTTCACTATCTTTTAATCTCAGCTTCTGTTTATAGAAGTTGTTTGTGGCTATCGCTTCGGTTTCCAATCCGAAAACATCACTATATACTACGTACATAATTTAGTGAGTTGCGACTTGAATTGTGGAGGGAAGTTTACTAAAAGTTGGGATAATACAGACTTTTCTCTGTTTTCTAGTGTGGGTTTGACTACATTGTAGTTCGAAAGCGAATCATACGTTAACGTATCTATGGTGACTACTTTGCCTGTATTTGTAGAATTTAATAGCCTTATAAAAGCATTATTAGATGTTGCTATGATATTTGCAATGTAAATACCATGCTGAATTTCCTGATTTGGAATTAATACACTGTCTTCATTTGAATTAAGCTTTATTTTCCGAATGACTTGGGATCTGGCTGGCAGAAGAATTGAATTGTTGCCAGTACTGTGAGTTAGCGGTACATAAATTGGAAAATTTAAATTATCAGGCCTTATTATAAGCCAATCTTCAGATGGCTTGAAGTCTAACTGACAGTTGTATTTCTTTATAAAATCAATACCTAATATTTCATCACATGGAATAGGGAATTGTTCAGTCACGATGTGAAAATCGTGTGGAATTATGTATTTTGTTTTCTGTATTTCAACAAAAACTAGACCTTTGGATTTAGTTATTTCTTGACTTATCCCTTTTATGTCTATAATACAATTATCTTGGAAATCATGAAAGATATCAGAAGTTTCTTTTAATATGGATATATCTGCGCCTGTGTCTATCAGAAAGACGGGTTTTTTTTCTGTAGCTACGTTAATGAATTGGACGAATATATGCTGACTGAGATTAATAGCGTAAACTCTCGCATCGTTTACTGTTGAGGATTTAAAGGGTCTTGCGAGTTTCCCGATACATCTTGGGTAACTCTTACATTTCGTTGGAAGTTGTTCTGGCCTCTATTCGAGTTACCACGGTCTCTATGGTTTTCACCATTTTGGCCTCTTCCTCCATTGTTATTGTTATTATTATTGTTATTGTTATAGTAGTTATTCTGGTAGTTATTGTTATTTTGTTAACCCCGATAGTTACCTCTATAATTCCCACGCCAGCGGTTCGTCCCGCGCTGGGATTGACTTTTATAATATAAAATGGTGTTTGGCTGTCCAGTCTCTTCTGTGCAGCTATTGACAAACTTAGATACAGCTTCATTCATGGTTTTGAAAGTACCTGCTTGCATAATCATTTTGACTTTGTTAATGGTGCAATACTTAGTCATTGCCTTGACTGCTTGTTGAGTTGAATAACTTCTGGCTAACTCTAGGGTTAATCCTTCTGTTATCTAAGCACCTTCTAATGCTTTAGTCATCTGCTCAACTTCCTGAGTATATTGGTTGGCAGTTTTATTGCGTTGCTGTAGGTTCAACAGCTTTGCCGATAATACATCTACATTTTCGCATCTGACATTACTTTTCAATTTTGAAATCACCTCAGAAATTGTTTCTTCATTTCCGATTAGATTTCTGGCGGTGCCCTTTAGCTTAGTCTTGATTATAGAAATTGCTAAGCTTTCATGCTCGCCTTTTATTGACTCAATTATTTCTAAAGCATCAACAAAACTTGTCGAATTCTCAGCTATACCTTCGAAAGCTGGTACAAGCTTGGATGACGTATTTATGAAGTCAATGTTTGATTGAGCCATCGTAGATCTTGAATCTTCTTCAGAGTCCGTGGACTTATCCAGTTCTGGTACTAATACAGCTGTAATAGTCAAATTATTCAGATCTTCTTCCTCTAGTTTAGGACTTGGATCTTGAGACTCTTCTGGCTCCTTGTTGATTCCTGTATCACCAGTTCCAATTCCCACTGAGGTATTTATTATAGTGGGTATTGACAATTCTAAATGGAATTTTTGTTTAACTAATACCAAATTAGATCTTAGTCTGATCAAAAGTCTTGATACCTGAGACCAATGAGCTTGATTTAGTATTTCTCTATGCTCGTGAACTAGTATCCGTATCTCATTGAAACTTCTTACTAGTATATCGACGGGTTTCTTGACTGTGTTTTTCTGTATGGGTCTGTCCCGAGCAAGGGATTTATAGGACTTATCGAATTCGTTTTTTATATGATATATTTTTTTGTATAATTCGGTCCATTCCATTTTATTATAGGAAGGCCATTATCATTTTTATTGCATTTATTTATTTATTTATTCATTTCATTCTCTTAAATTTAACAAATTGAAATATATTTATTTATTTATTATTGTATAGCTATACTTAGTATTGTTTAGATTTTATCTAGGTCATGTACTCATGTACTCATGTACTTCTTTTTTAAACATTTATTGTGTAACTTGTACATTTTGTAAAACAAATTTGCGCACATAATAACAACCATGATAATTAACAATGTGTGTATTAAGTCTAAGTTTGCATTTATGGGCTCTACTTTATTAATTACATTAGCAGTGGAGTCCACTGTCTTAACGTCAACTACTCCCATATTTAATGAATTTGTTTCTTGTATGTCAATAATCAATTTACTTGTTTTCTGTTCTAAACAATTATTTGTTTCTCCTGAGAACTTATTTATCGCGTTACAACATCGCATTACTTTTCATATCTTTGATTAATTTTAACAGGTTTCCACCTATATTTTCGCATAGCTTTACAGGCTATACTTCTAATCGGGCAGAGTACGTTCTGCTCAATTTTACAATTTAATTTTTTTATATATATATATATGTAATATTAATATTCTGCTTGGGCTTCCCGTCTTCTGCGTCAGCTGGTCGTCGCCAGTTGGCTACGCTGACGCTCCTTCGATGGCGTAAGGGGCGGCCTGCCCCTCACACTTGTTGCTGCTGCTGTCCTAAGCCTTTGGGCTCAGGCGGTGCCGGTGCCGGTCTACGCACAGGGGGGCAGAATGGGCTGTCCAGGGGCCCCGGGCAGTTTCTTGGGCACTCCTTTTTCCTTCTTGGTAGTGGCTGTGGCGGTGGAGGTGTTAGTTTATTTGCATTTATCTTCTTAGCTACTGAGTGAGCTGGACCTTTGGCGTTTTTCTCAGTAAGAGTTGTTTTGAGGAAATCAAGCTCTTGTTGAAGTTTTTGGGCTGTTGCCCAGGGGGTGGCGGTTGGTTTGTGTACAATAGCCACTTAATGTGTGCTATTCTTTTATTGATTTTAGTTTTTACGCCCCCGCGCCTCGCCATGGTCCATCTCTACTCACTCAGTTTTTCCCTTATGGTTTCCAGCTTAGTCCAATTTGTTATTCAGTTGCTTTTATCCTCCTTGATGTTGTCCAGTTTTCCTTTTATTCATTCATCCGAAGATTGCCGGGCTGTCCTGTCACGGTCGCCATGAGGTAATAGAATGACTGTACAATAAGAGCAGCAGTTGGTTGGTTTGTTTCTGTAGTCAAAGTTATTTATTCATTCAATGGTCAAGAGCAGCGAGGGTGCTGCTCAGACGGATTCTTCATAAGTGATTTTACATAGTTCCTTAAGTTTAAATTAAGGCTAGGTTCCATCGCTGCGCTGCCCGCAGACGGCGGCAGAGCGATGGCTTATATATATGCTTATGTATATGGTCTGTGCATTCCTAAGCGGACGCGCGAGGGTAAATGCTGATGTGGTCAGCTCGTGTTACAAATGTCCATACGCTGGCTCTTTCATATGCCGGCTTGAGTTTTATGACCGGGAATTTGGAGGAATGTTTACATTGCAACAATTAGTTACGGTACACATTCTTTAAGTGTTGATAACACAGTGAGCATTCAATATGTGCATATTACAGAATACTTTCGAGTCAGCCTCTCTCTCTCTTTCTAAAGGTCCGTTAATCTCTCTCTCTCTCTCTGAAGATTTTGGAGTCGGTTAATCTCTCTCTCTGATGACTTTCGAGTCCGCTAATACATCTCCCGTGGACGACTTTCGAATCCGTCGGGAGATTCTCCATGTCAGCATGGTTTTATGAGGCGAAGACCAACCACGACCAATCTTCTGGAACTTACCTCTTTCGTTATTAGGGGCCTTCAACAAAACTTTCAAACCAATGTTATTTACACGGACTTTAGTAAAGCTTTCGACTCGGTTAATCATTCTCTTCTGGTCAGGAACCTTGATTCAATGGGGTTGCCTAGTGATCTTCTTAAGTGGATATCGAGTTATGTAAGTGACGGGACCCAAAAGGTTCTGTTCAGAAACGTTCTATTCAATAGCCTCAGGGTCACTTCCGGGGTCCCACAGGGTAGCCACCTTGCACCACTGTTATTTACATTATTACACGTTTGCAGAGTACTGTATGTTCTGTCAGAAGCTTGCAACGCAGTGAATGAGACATCTCCGACCCTATAAAGTATATATATTCTTGATCAGGATCAACAGCCGAGTCGATCTAGCCATGTCCGCCTGTCCATCTTTTATTATTTCAGAATTTGGTTTTAATTTCATGAAAATCGGTCAAATATATCCTATAGCTCTCATAGGAACAATCAGGGAAATAAAAAATTACATAACTTAACCGTGTTTCTGTATCTAATTGATTTAAAACAAGTTAGGTATCTTGCTCATTTTTCCTATATATGATACTGATAGTATTCCTTGATCTTCAAACTGAATCGTGTGGAGAGCAACTAATATATTGTTGTCTGTGCGAGCAGTACAATCTGATCTGATTGTCAAACTTCCCTGTTCAGGCAAATCTACTATTTTTAATTTAGAACTTCCGCATTAAACTCTAGCTTTCGTGTTACTTTGTACCTTCAAAAGCCAACTACTTTTTTTTATCTAACTCCAACCAAAATGATGTATCCTACCTCAATAATTGTTTTGTACCTACAATTTGAAGCTTTATTTGGTTTCAGAGGCGTGATCTCACAGCTTTTATCGTTGGCGCTTCTCCAGGCCCAACTTCCTTCACAAAGTCTTTTGTTTGATTCCCACCTTGGGCACTTATTCAGTGTTGATTTAGCCATTAAATGATAAGCTCTATTTCAAAATTGTAGACTAACTACTATTCTAAAAAGCACTTAAGTATCCTTAACAAACAATGGTATTTTCCTCTAGCTGTTAGTAATATTCATATTCAATCTTTCTCTTCGTAGCGAACGGTCGTGTTTTTGTTTTCCGCTCTGACATTTGTGTTATTTTTGATTTAAAACCACCGGGGTTCCTTCTAATTTATCACATAAATATTTTCGGTGCAATTAATTTGCATTATTAATCAACTTCTAGTTTGTGCTAAGACGGTTATCTTATCTTATCTCACTTTTCCTCTTTGTTCTTATTCCCGGTTTTATTTTTCACTCCACCGCATGAGAGTTGTTTGCTGTATCTAAGCGGTTCATAGTTCTCATCGCTCTTGTGACTTCTGCTGCTTAAATTTCTAACTCTTGCGCTCTTCTGTTCTTTTTCCCTCTCTTGAGTTTTTTTTTGTACTTATAGTGTGTTCAGCGGTTCTAAGGTTGTGAATATGTCCCATAAAGTCGTCTGCATCGCTAAAAACTGCCAAAAAGATGTTTCGGCAGACTAGCATCTAGCAGTAGTGCATGCTAAATGCATCGAGATCACAGGTCGAATGGCTGACGCAGTGTCCAGCAAAAAGGGCCTGCGTTATTGCTGTGTCGACCGGTTAAGTTGGAGATTTCCTCCTTCATGCGTCAGACTAGGAGTGGATTTTCTGAAACCATGGCAACCTTTCCTCTGCTAGTCGGCTGCAACTGTGTGAGACACAGCAACCAATTTCCTGCCACTCCCCGTCGCCACAGCCCCTGGTCCACGTTCCACGTTGAAAACAATATTTGTTTCGAGGCTTGCCCCTGATCTCGCATCTGGAGACGTCCTAGCCTATATACTGTGACGGTCTGCCGCCGAGATCTAGGATGACTCAGGGTCGGCCAGGGTCCGTCGAGTAGTCCGAGTGGTAGCTGTAAGAGAAATGGTCCGATTCCCCAGTAAGAACAGTATCGAGACTTCGGTGACTTAGCTAGGTTGCCTACTTTATTTAATCGTAAATGTTACAAAGGTATTTATGGAATCGCCGGGTTGCTGCGGGCTGGTCGTCCGGACATCGGGGCGCCCTCCAGTCGGCTCAGGTGCCGGGTGCCCCGGCGAGTCGCCGGGTCCGTTCGGGCGACGGGGTCCGGCAGGGGTCTGCCGGGCTCGGGCAGTCCGCTCGGCTGGTTCGGCGGTGGGGCCGTCGGGGTCGGGTGGTTTCCCGTCGTTGGCCTGGTTCGGGTCGCCTGTGGAAGAGAGAAGAATAGAGGGCAACTCGAAAGTCCACCCCAGAGGAGGCGTGGTGGACTCGGGAATCCTCACCAGGTAAGAGAGAGAGAGAGAGAGAGAGAGAGAGTGGGCTCGAAAGTCTTCCCAGAGAGAATTCGCGGTG
>VNJN01010363.1:0-28620 GCA_008042485.1 Drosophila mayri
CGACCCGAATCTTTGGATTTGTGTTGCAATAAATTGTCGAAAGACTTTCGAGTCGCGGCATCTAATTCGGCTTGCCGAATTCTCTCGCTCTGAAGACTTTCGAGTCGGCCCGCCCTCTCTCTCTGAACACTTTCGAGTCCAACCATTCTCTTCCGTGCACTGAAGACTTTCGAGACCGCCGCATCTCTCTCTGAAGACTTTCGAGTCCGCAATCTGTAGACTGGCGAGTCCGCCTGTCTCTGATGACTTCCGAGTCCATCCTCGGACGATGCCCGAACCCAGGGCGAACCGTCACCGAGACGAAGACGACATAGACGGGAAAAGCCCGAGACGACGGCGCTTCCTGGTTCCCGACGTAGCAGATCCGAAAACCCTGTCCATCGAATTGTTCAATAAAGAGCCAGATATATTTAAGTTAACCGAATTCGCTCAACTGTTCTCATTGGGAAACGGGCAAACTTCTCTTACAGCTACCACTCGGACTACAAATTTACTGAAAGGATCTTGGCCGTCCCCGAGCTATCTGGGAATCTGAGGCAAGACCGTCACAACTGGCTTATGGTGCTATGACACAGTAATGGAGTTTTCATTCATTAAAGACGTCATTAGAACCTTGAAAGAGACAACTACGTGTTTTATTTGGCTCGGATTTGTTTTGTAATGTGACTTGGGTCACACCGATTTTCAAGCTTTTTTGGGGGACCATTTTTATTTATGACCTTTAATGAGCATACTACTACTTTTAATTTACAATTTCGCTTTAATTTAACAGTATTGTTATCGGTCAAATATCGTATCTAGTATATTTTATGGAGATTTATCGATAGTGGCCTGTAATATATTGTCAATACATCAGAAGTGTTATATAGTAATCTCGCTCGCACTTGTGTAAAACCCTATAGAGAAGTCAAATCTCTAATGAAGTCTCTAATTAATGCTGTAGTATCATAACAGTATAAGCAATATTTCAAACTTATTTTATTCCTATACTAATATGAAATTGCTCTAAAAATACATATTTATAGACCTACGGATGACGATCTGGTCATAAATAGTTTGTGTAAACTACACCTATAGTGGGTGGTAAGAGTGCATCAGACCAAGGCAAGATCAGCAGAGCCTTGCTGATGTATGTTCCATGGCAAACGGAAGCATCAAGTCGACTCGTAGGTGGATGTCAGATTGATAGACACCACCTTCTCCTCGGAAAAGGTCCTCTGCGTGGTACCTTCTGGAAACGTACTACGGTACGGCTAATACGAGCGGGAAGCTCCTGTGTCTCCCTTACCGATCAATCTTATGACTCCCATCCCACTCCAAGACCCGGGAAAATCTCGAAACGCCTCCCCTCAAGTCAAGCCCCCTGACTATAAGGTTCGCAGCAGAGGGCCATATCCAGCTGTGTTTCAACGGAGCCTTACCAAGGCCGGGCAACCTTGGGTCGGAACTGCCTTCCCGTGGCTTAGGGGCGACCTTCAAAGCCCTCGGGACCGCCGCGCTCGTCGAGTAGCGCAGGCGTTAGTGAAAATGAGCACAAATAAACAATCCGATTTGGACCTCGTGTAGGAGGTTAAACCCCGTACCATCTCCAAAATCGACGAAGATGAGTTGCTGCGCTCGGATGATGAGACGCTGACTCCGTCGAGTTCGGTTGGCAGTGTCAAGTCGAGCACTCCCCAAACGCCACGACCATCCACCATAACCAAGGCGAGCCACGCTAATGTTAGTGTGGGTAACGATAAGACAAAATCGTTAACCCACCAACAGAGGAAGGCGCAGATTAACAAGGCCTGCTATTTTCTGGTTAAGAAAGCCAAAAATAAAGAGGAGGGCAAAGCTGACCAGCGCAACAGCGACGACAAGGCCCGATTCCGGCCAGTAATCGAGGACTTTGAGAAATACGAAAAGCAGCATCCGGAAGCATTCCTTCCTTACCAGGCAACGCAAAATCGCTCCCAAGAGGTGAGCGAAAGCGCTCAAAAGAGAGCAAAAGAAGCCAAGGGGCATCAAGAGCGAATCGTTCGTTAGGCCAGCAAAAAGTTTCAGCGAGGTAATTAGAAATAGCTTTGCAATGGCACTGGTCGACGAGCTCAACGACGACGGGCGCCTGCTGGCGGAGAAATGGGAGGAAATCGAGACCAGACTGGCGGAGATGGTAGGCCGAAGGCGATTATAATAGTCAAAAACAGCATTAACGCCCTTTTACATACCACTCTTAGCAACGCAGACCTAGCGGTGGCCAGGTTTGAGACGGCGGATGGGACAGCTATATTGATAGTCTCCGGCTATCCCACGACGAAAATGCACCCCCAGATGCGGTCATCAGGTTGATGCAGTGACCCGAAGAGAATAAAATGACGCTTATCCTCGGGTGTGACGCCAACGCCAGTCACACGCAGTGAGGAAGTAAGGAAAAAAACGAAAGAGGTGAGTCTGTTTTCGATAGCATTATATGTCGTGACGTCACTATTTTTAATAGATTTTCCAAGCACGGAAGAATTTCATGATGGGAAGAAATACTAGATATAACTCTCCGAGTGGAGACCAGCTACCAGCCAAGGTAGGAAATTGGAGGGTCTCGACACAGAAATCTTTTTTTAGACCACAGGTACATATTCTTTGAAATATCGAATCTCAAAACGCAACCTTCGCAACACAGACTGGAACCAAGTTGCAAAAATTTTACAGACAAAGACAAAAAACAAGAGGATCAAAGTCAAATCCAACCCAGAAAAAATCGATAAAGAAGTTGAGGACCTCACAAACATCCTCAATAACGCGTTATGTAGAGTCATGTAGAATTACATACTCCAAGAAACAGTACCCACAATGGTGAATAAAAGAGAGCAGAGCGACCTCAGACGTAAGGTCAGAAAGACCTTTAATAACAGCTACAGAACCAAAGTCTTGGGACCGTACTAGGAAATACATAGAGAATACAAAAAGGCGATATACGCAGCCAGAAAAGAATCTTGGAGCAACTACTGCGAATCGCTAGAAGGAATAAAAGATACGGATAGGTTGAGCAAAATACTAGCAAGAGGGCAAGCGAGGGCAACCCTTTACTTATAAACAGACCTTCCTACCTACACCAATAGTGTACCATGTAATATGAACGTAGCAAGCAGATGGAGGAAAATCAGACCCCATATTACAGAATAGACAACTGCATGAGTTGCCGAACTTTGGCATTCAAATATACAATTCTCAAAATGAATTGACCTAATTTGAATGAGAAGCTTGTCGGATATGAGTGAGTAAGTGTGCGCCCGAAGTTTCTATCTCACACCCATTTATATACTTGTTCAGTATTATCAGCATAGTTGATTTAGTCATGGCCGTCAAACTACTTGTTTGACCGTCTGCTCGTCCGTGTGAAGCAACAGATCTCAGAGACTATAAGAAGTAATGCTACCAAATTTGAATGTATTTTTTGCCCCCCAAATCTTATACCACGCTGACAAATACAGCATCTCACTGGATTAATGCCGAAATAAACAACGGAAAAAGGAAAGGCAACAACAGTGTCATTTTTTCCAAGCTTTTAACGTTCGTAACAACCTACTCCAGAAAAAGCCAAAGTCTTCAAAGAATATTTTATGCGCGAAAAATATGTTTTTTTTTTGAGTTCACTTGATGTGCACTAACTTCAGTACTGTTTTAACAATCGTTGCGGCATTTTAAAGCCAGTTTTAAACATTGGGAAAAATTGGTCTATAGGATATATTTTAAGCATATATCAATATTTATATTATATATTATCAGATTGACAACAATTTACCGAAAATACATAAGTACTTTTTATACCCTTGTCGAGTACTAAAATTTGAGTCAGACGTTTACAACACAGTAACGGAGACAAGTGTTTTTTTAATGTGTGGTGAACAATTGCACATTTAGTCCCAATGTCAAAGTGAGAGGGAGGAAGATCGCCGCATGACATCAAAAAGTGTGCTGAATCGCCAAAGTAGCCTGCTGCATTTCTGTGACGTCAACAACACTGACAATTCAAGATGGTGTTTGGATAGTGGCGCAACAATCCATATGTGTTGCGCACGGGAGCTATTTACAAAGTTTCAGAGGCACACTGAACAGATCGGACTGGCCGCTGCTGGTTTTCTTAAAGCAGAAGGTATATGTGACGTCAATATACAGACAGACCAGTGCATGTTAGCACTGAAAAACGTTCTTTACGTCCCGAAGATGACCGGAAATTGTTATTCCATGAGCGGTGCTGTGCAAGAGAAAGTGCAAAAGCCAAAAAGATTGGCGACTTCTACTTGTTTGAATGTAGCCGAAGTTAATGTATTGCCATGCTGTTGATTGTATTTTGCTATACAATAGATACGGTAACATTAATTTCTTTAGCATGAAACGGATGGTATCCAAAGGGATAGTTCGAGGTAATATTCGCTTGTCAGAGAATATTATTTGCAAAGCTTGTATGGTTAGAAAAATCCATGTCCAATCTTTCCCAGCAGCAACAAGTAATTGGGCTAAGGACCTGTCTTAACTGATACACTCAGATGTATGTGGACCTTTCCCAACCCTGTCTCTCGGACGTTCCAAGTATTTTCTGACTTTCATTGACGATAAGTCCAGGAGGATTTTTGTTTATTTTCTGCGTGGGAAGAAAGAGGTGCTATCCAAATTAATCGAGTTCAAGAATCCGCTGCAACAACAGAGAGAAAGAATGCTTGGATGTCAATAAACAGTTTGACGAATGTCTAAGGCAGCATGGAATTGATAGACAACTAACTAGCGTATACTCCCCAGCAAAATGGAGTTGCGGAACGGGCAAATCGTACGCTGGTGGAGATGTCGAGGTGCCTTCTGATCCAGGTGGGACTGGGAGATAATTTTTGGGCAGAAGATGTCAACACTTCGGTTAATCTGCGAAACCGTTGTCCTACCAGCGCATTAGAGAGTATTACTCCAATGGAAGCGTTGACGGGAAGGAGACCTTGTGTAAAACACCTGAAAGTTTTTGAATCTCTTGCAGTTCCCCTGGACAAGGGTCCGTGGAAAGGCAGCAAGTTTCAACCCAAGGGCCAAGAGTGGATCATGATTGCCATTATGTGGCAGCCAAGGGTTATCGACTATATGATCCAGTAGCTCGACAATTGGTCGACAAACGAAATGTTTTATTTGATGAACATCATATATGACGATCGAGCTGGAGGAACTGTAGAGGAACGCCCAGCAGCAGGAATCCGGAGATGCAGAAATCGTTCCTGAAGTATCCATCGATCCCAGCATATCTGATGAGAGCACAGATCAGTACGAGAGTGCTGAAGATAAAAAGGAGGATGTGGTGAAGGGGTGCAATCAGAGGCCCTGCACAGTGTAAGATTTTTACAATCTAGAGCGCCTTTCTTAAAAAAAAATATTTTTACGTCGATGCTTTAAGCTGCACTTTAAGGAATGTTCAACTATAAAGAAAATCACAACCCAACAAAAATTTAACATTTTTGCTTTGAAGATAACGATTTTTAAAACGGAACGTTAGAAATGCATGCAAATTCGCATTGGGTAGCGAGCTTTAGTTGACAAAGTTTAGTCTTTTCAATTGCATCGCGTAATCAGTGGGTGCAGACTAAAATTAATTTTATCATATTAATTAATCGACTCTTTATCTATTTTCAATAACAATAATATTTTTTTCTAACTTTACCATTTTTGTTTTTTTTTTTTATTGGAAAAGAAAGAAACAAAAAGTAAGGGATTTTTGTCAAGTTTCCTATTTTCGGTGGAAAAAAAAACTTATATAACTCTTTCCCATTCTATTACACCAAAACATACACCATTTCCAGCAATTCATATAGAACCAGTTTGAAAAATAAAATCTTTCTCACATTTTGCACAAATGCCTTAAATTTAAAAATGTGTGAAATAACCCGTGCTGAATTTTTGAAGGTTTGAGCAAGGAGTGTACGCGAAATTCACGTGTAAAACAGTCAGTGATGGCGTTTGGCCATGACATTTGGTAATTTTATATTGCAATAACATATTTCCAAACTATGTTTTGAATTTCCAAACAGATTTCGAAGATTTGGGAAAGATAAAGCCAGAAGTTTTGGAATAATGCAAGTTTATAATGAAAACTTTGCGTGTACATACGAATGGTGATATTATGGAGGTGCTACTGATATCAAATGATATATATTTTTTTAATTTTAAATAAATAAATTAGGCACTAAGAGCTTTCAGAAAATGTGCGCAACTAGTGTCTTAAGATCGATACGGTGACAATAGCTCTGAACCAAATTCGAGTCAAATAAGCTTGATGGCCAAAAGTGCTGTAAAATTTCTTTATAACTTGACATTATGAAATTTTTTTTATTGAAAAAAAATTCCAAAAATTTAAGCGTGAGTTTTTTTTCTCAGTCAATTGTGTTCAATATAAGCCCTAGTTTTTAATGGTTTGACTTATAATCTTACAATTATAGCTAAAAACATGAGTATATGTCGAAAAACACAAATTTCACACAAAATTGAAAAAAAAAAGTCTCCAAATTGAAAAAACATACTTTTTTAATGTTAAAAATTACAAAAAAAAATATTAAATTGTTTAAAATTCTCTTAAAATTTTGTTAGTATATATATATTTTTTAATTTTTATGTTTTAAAATTCTTTTTTTTTTTTAATTTTGTCGCCCACGAAAACGCCACACCCATTTTTTTTATATAAGTATATCCAATTCGGACTGGAATATCCACTGCAGTATATCCACTGCGGATTGGGCAGGCGATAGGCTTAACAGGAAGATAAAACTTAGAAGGTGGTCCGATTTCTTGGCGTTCGGAAAAGAAGCGAAGAGTGGCGTTAAGCAGTACTGAGGCGGAGTATATGCCACTGTCGGCGGTATTTAAGGAGGCGATCGTCATGAGAAGGCTGATTATGGAGATCAACTGTCGTTGTCGTTTAGAATTGTGTCATTCAAGAAATGTAACCATATAGATGTCATATGATCCAATTTGTAGAAAATAAATTATAACATCGCCAGTTTTTAAAATATTTTAATTTAATTTGAGATTGGCAACATTTTTGTGTATTGCAGAATTCCAATGCCTGCCATTGGAACAATTTGAAAAATAATAGGAAAAGCCATAACTTCCCTGTTCTTCAACATATGTATTTTCATACTATCCGCCGCCCATTTTTATTTTATTTTATTTTAGAATTTCTTTTTTTTTCAGTTGTAATCTGCATGGGTATACAAACTTCGCCGAGCCGAATTTAGCTTCCTATCTTGTTGAACTTTCAGGTTAAAATATCTACAGTTTAAATAATTATTTTAAGTAGGAAATAAATGTTTGTCTTAAACTTGATAATAAAAATAAATAATTATAATAATAAGCATATTTTTTTGTATAATGCATTTTAAGTTCTTACATATTACAACAAAAAATTAAATTAAAATTTTAGTGCAGTGAAGGAGACATTTCCGACCCTATAAAGTATATATATTCTTGACCATGTCCGTCTGTCCTTTCGTCTGTTCTTCCGTCTGCCCCTCAGTTTTAAAGTTATCTGAATGAAACTTTGCAGTTAAGCATAGTATCCAGAAAGTAAAACGTTTCGCAGCGGAACAAATGTTTTATCTTTTCAAGAGTGACCGCTGATTTTACTATCTGTTTGGCATTTTTGGCCGGCAAGTGATGCGGTTATACCTGCTTATTTATAACATTTTAAAAATGTAAATAAAAAATGAACAAGAAAATAAAAACTCCTATTGCCATGACAGTAATTATTGTCTTAATAGATAAGGAAGATTCTTAACCAAATAAAAAACCCAAGTATTGGGTGGGCCCATACCTGCAAGATCAATTAAAGGGCGATATTATTCCTAGGTACGCATTGTTTAGATATTTTTATATCAATAATACACTCCCTCTCACCTTCTAATATCATGTCCTATCATAATCTAAAATAAACTTCCCTTCTTCGCTCAGAATACACTTATCTCTGCAATATATCATCTAACACAAGAATATATACATGTAATATATATGTAAGTAATATTTTAAAACTTATTAAACAGTTCAATATATATTATCAGATTTAGAAATTAGATTAATACAATTAATTAAATTGAATCCTATTTAATAGTAAGTAAACAAAGTAAAAACAAACAGAAAACAGTACAGCCGAAGGCCCAGACGCCATGGCTTCTGTAGTAGATTTAAGTTTTGTAAACCTTAGTCTACTATGTAATAATAATAATATATCAATATTTTACATTCCTATCATTATCTTTTATTTGTTTTATAGTTAGTAAATCTAAAGCAAACTCCTGTGATGTATTTTGAAAATTTAACGGATTTACGGAACTGAAGAAGGTAGACAGAGTGGCAATCGAGGGTCGAGAATAGCCAGTTTTATTAATTTTTTTATTCTTTTTCGCAGCCCGCTCGAAATATACTTAAGAGTGCCACACACTTTTCTAGTATATTTGTTTTCGTGTCAGGTTACCGGCCTTTAAAACGGCCGCTGACGAACAACCGTTTTCAACTATTTGCCTTTCGCTCTCTCTCACTGCTTAAAGACGGTTTCTTACTGTCTGGATACTATGCTTTAGTCTTTTATATACCCTCACTCGTACATATGTCGGAACGAGCCGGATCGGACGACTTATAGCTGCCATAGGAACGATCGGAAAATTTTTCGAAAAAAATTAAAACTATGTTAGTTTGCAAGATATTTTCGAATTTTGGTTTTAATTTAATGCAAATCGGACAACTATATCCTATTGCTGCCACAGGAATGATCGGAAAATTATTCGAAAAAATATAACTTTGTCAGTTTTCATCATATTTTCTCCAAATTTGATATTTGGCCTCTTAATATTTCGGTTTTAATTTAATGAAAATCGGACATCTATATCCCATAGCTGCCATAGGAACAATACGGGAAATAAATGAAATAATCATAACTTCGCTTTTTCTAAACATATTTACATGAATTTTGATATTTGGCAACTAATTATTATTCCAGAATTTCGATTTTAATTTTCTAACCTAATTCTGCATTGTTATACAAATTTCGGTGAGAGAAAAGAACATTCAAATTTATAATAAATAAATATATTTGAAGAATAAATTTAATATATATGAAATTACCTGATTGTGTTGATTTTGTTCTGCCATTGCTTTCTCTTTCGCCTGTCTTTTACATTTATATCGATGATTCTGGAACCAAATCTTAACCTAAAATTAATATCAAAAACATTATGTAGTACGTATAAAAAAATTCAACTAATAATTACAATTAAATTAAATAATAATCCGGTTTTAGATACATTAGAATGAATCAGACATTTATGTTTAGGATACTTTATTTGTAACCAATCGATGCTCAAGTGATTTGTTAATAATTTTCAAATATACGTGCTAACGGAGGTATGTAGTTAGGTAGGTAGGTATGTCTCACGAATGACGAAATGTCCTAGTGTTGGTCTAGAATTAAGATAAAAACTTAAATTAAATGTTCTGCCTAAGCTACTCTCTTATTAGCATAGACATTTTTCTAGATTTAAGAATAATCGCCATAAAACTAAGAACACTTGTCCAGTATTTGGAAATAATGTCCACGAATAAATAAATCAAATTTTGTGCGTCAAAAAATACTTTCTTAAATTTTGAGCGGCTTACCATAATTGCAAATAGCTCAAATAGCTCTTAAACTACTAGACTGCGTTATTTATTGCGTTATCAAGGCAAACTCCTTTTTTTAAGTTTTATACCCTTTACCAAAGGTACACAGGTATTATAATTTTGTGCGAGTGCGATTTTGTTTAAAAGGCAGAAGGAGGCTGCAGTCCTTCAAAAGATACCTAAATATTGATCAGGACCACTAAATTCGTCTTTCTCTCTTCCAAGTGAACGGTCGTGTTTTTTTTTTCTTGCGCTCTCGTTTTTGCAAAAATCGTCACATTAAAACCGCCAGGGTTTATTTTAAACTTCTACTTTGTGTTCTATATAGCCCCCGTTCACTTCGCGTGTGCATGCAGCTTTATTAATTCAATCTTAATCCCTTTATTTTCAATAATTATTTGTGCTGCCAGTGTTTGCTCTTTCTGTCTTTTTGCATTTCCTCTTTGCACCTCTCCCGATTAGCCGTTGTTGCTCTGTCGCGACAGCTAAAGTTTTCTAAGCTCGCTTACTCTCACCCTTCCCCTCTATCTAGTGCTTCAACTCTCTTGGTGCAGCTGCACTTTTCTCTCATATCTATTCGCCCCCTTATTCTATTGCTACAAGTACTGTGGTAAGTCTTCAATAATGTCTTCTGATATCGTCTGCTTTTCAAAAAAAAAGGCTGTTTTGCCAAATCTTACCATGCGCTACTGTTGCGATGCCTGTCGTGACGTTGAAAGGGAAATGTCATCTGTCATGTGGCAAACCAAGGGCAATTTTAAAGAGTTGTTATCGAGTTTCAACAAAACTCATAACATCTTTTTAGCGCTTGATAAACATTTTAATAGCCTTACGCTATTAAATGAGTCTCCAAGGCGCAAAAAAACTGCAACTGGAGTGCAGCATTGTGACGGATCCCAACAACCTTCGGCGGCCTCTCAACAGCAACCGCTTTTGACTCAGCCTTCGACCTCAGAATTAACTCCGAGAATTTTGAGGTCAAACGTTAGGAAAGAGTCGGTACCCAAAGGTGCTGTGGGTCTAAACGTTCCACCGCAAATTTCAATTTCGTCTCCTATGGGAGCACAAATTTTGACCCTCATAGCCCTGTAAATGTAAAATTCAAATTTTCTTATGCTAGGGATATTTCATCCTTCAAAATAAATGTCTCAAAGGAATTCTTTGGCACGATATGCACAACCAAATTCTGGCATGTTGTCGTCAAAAAATATGAAGCAAAGAAAAATAAACGGACTGTTGGGATAACTCTTCCTAAGCCCGATCCGACCACTGTGCCCTCTAAATCCTCTAACTTGGTCCAAAAAAAGTAATTACCTCTCTGTTCATCTTCTATCAGAGGGGTCCTCATAGCGGTCAACTCCACTCTCACGTCAGAATTAGTAACTTTCGAGGAAAACAATGAAGTTGAATTCCTTTGTGTGAAGCTATCATTTAATGGTCGCTTTGTTTTTATTACATGTTCCTACATTCCTCCACTGTCGGAACTGCCTATCTTCTGGAACCACCTTTCCGCCATTCGGATGGTTTCCAATATGCTTTCTTATAGAGATCATTTAGTAGTCTTGGGTGATTTTCATATCCCTGGGGCTATTTGGTCCCTAAATAGCTCCTCTAACACACTTCAATCCTCAACGCAGCATGATTTTATTGCTGGCTTGCTCGACATTTCGCTGTCTCAAGTCAACCAGATACAAAGTTCTTTAGAGCACTTGCTTGATCTTTGTTTTGTCTTTGATTAGGCAAGTGTTAGTTTAGCGGAGGGGGCGCCGTAACCCGAAAATCACTATCATTTCACTTTCGATGTGACACTCTACATTGGTGTTGATTTACAGAATATATCTGATCGTCCAGTCCGGACTTCGACAGGCTAAATAATTTTATATCCGTTTTTTTTTATATATATGGACGTTGATGCACTTCGGTCAGTACACTCAAGTGGCCCTTATGACACCAGGGTTAGGGTTAACCCGCAAGGAATCCACTTGGGTCCATTATTGTTTACGTTATTTATTAACGATCTGCTCGAAGTTCTGACTTACTCTACAGTATTTATCTACACGGATGAAGTCAAGCTTTGTGTGCAATATAAGGAGGTCGCTTGCCAGTCTAATTTACAAACAGATCTTAATCATTTTCAATTTCTTGGTGCCGCGTAAACCTACTAAACTTAATTGGCTCCAAGTCCAAAGTGCTTTTTGGAAAAAATTTATTTAGTTGATGACTTGGGGATGACCTGGATCCGAAACATGGCTTTACTGATCATATTTCGTGCATGGTAAATAAAGCCAGGAGTATGCTGGAATTCAATAATTTACGGTTTATGAATGTATCTATAATTTAAAACGAAAATCATTCCGATTGGATTTATAGTTTTTGTGTAATATTACCTAAAAGTCAATCAATCGTCGGGAAAAAGTATAGTTTAAATTTTGCGACTGACTTTTTTGATGTTCGCAAAGCTATTTGATCGAGAGGCTCCACTGCGCGCCGTTAGTTTATTTCCTAGTATTATTTTCTATATTTTCTATTGCGACTACTGATACCTAAGCCTAAGTAACAGGCACGTGCCTGGTTTATAAGGGCCACTTGAGTGTAAATACCCTTCAGTACCAAAATTCCCTTCACGGATCTTTCCTCGATGCATGCCCGAAAAAAAAAAAAATTGTGCGGCATGTCCGAAAAACAAAAACAAATTGTATGGGCTTCGTGGACAGAGGCCCGAAACGAAGCAGGCAAACAAAATTCGAACTGCATTCGGCTATTGTCGACGGCTCGCGAAGTTCGGGCAACGTATTTTTTGTTGTTTTCGAAGTCATTCCGTTCTGTCTCGTTCTCCTAATTGTCTTTTCATTCTCTTCTTCTGTTGTATTCACACGTGATCGCCTATTATGTAGTTTAAGTTGCGAAATAGTTTTTATAACATATGTATACGGTAAGTAAAGTTATTTATACTTAATTAATGAATTCCTTTGCAGAACTGATATAAAAAGCATGGATATGACTTCAACCTAGACTGTTTAGGCTTGCGAAGTTTCTTTTCAGTTAAAAGTGTTATGTATGTATATATGCACAAACTGGAATTTTTAATTTAAATCTAACATTTTATTTACAGATTACAAACAATCCCGGAATGATCTTGCTGAATGCTGAAATAATGCTTACTACAATTTTACATAAATAAAAATATGAAATTGAAATAAAAAAGGAGCAAATTTTTTTAAGATTCCAGGGATTTTCTATAGGTTTTCTTTTGTGATTCCTTTCGGATTCTTTCCTGAATTCCCAGCAAATTCCCCGCTGATTTCACTTATAAATTCCCCATTCATTCCGATGTGAATTTACTTCAAAATTCCGGATGAATTCCTTGCAAGATTCATGCGGGATTTATGGAGGATTCCTCGGGTAGTTCGAATTCCTCGATGCAGCCCGATTTTAAAATTTTTTGGTACGATTTTCACACTTTTTTCCTCCAACTTTCATTGAGGATTCACGTTTATTCCTTCATGATTCCTCCAACAATCATACATCCGCGGTACTGAAGGGTAATGATGTAATGATGAGTGGAAATACTAATAATGTATTGGTCGTAGTGCATTAACGTCCACAACCTGCTAGTCACACCTAATTTAATGGGCTTTCCAATTGATCTTTTTAGATAAATCTTAAGTTATCTGACTTGCGGGGCGGAAAATGTCAACATTAAAAATTACTTGTCTATGTTCTCCAAGTCCAGGCGTCCCTCAAAGGACTCATTTTGGCCCACATAATGTTACGTTAAAAATTACTTGTCTCCATTCAGGTCTCTTCTGGCGTCCCTCAAAGAATCCATTTTGGTTCATTATTTATTAAGGCTCTGCCCATCTAGAGTATTTAAATACGTAGTGGCGTTAAGCTTTGCGTGCAATTTAAGGACGTTGCTTGTCAATTCGATTTCCAATTAGGTCTTTATAATTTACAATCATAGGGCAACGTATACATATTAAACTTAAACTGCTCTAAATGTAAGCTAATGACATCATCCAGTGTCGATCCCAAGCTTCCAACTTACAAGCTTAATTGCTGCTCTTTTAGAAACAATTAATTTTTTTTGATTATTTGGGCCTCTTCATCGATCATATTTTGTGCATGGTAAATATTTTATATTAAACGGTGAGTTCAATGACCTTCTTATATATATTTCATTTGCTCGTCCAATCTTAAATAATGGATCTTGCTTTTGAAGTCCTCAATATGTTTTCCGCAGTAAACGCATCATAGTTGTTCAAAAGAACTTTTTTCTTCTCCCTATACGTGGTATAAACAGCAAGACCGACTAAAGGTTGCCGTACTATTCTAGTGAACTTCTTCTAATTATATTTTCTTCCTTAGCTAAGCGTAAAACTATGTTATTTATTTATAATATCATATATCATATCTTATAATAAAATATATCATATATTTATATAGAGAAAAGTTTCCATGAATTATTTAAATTAATTCGCACAATTTATTCTTCAATGAATACAGTTTTGATACGGTTTTTTATACAGTATATTATTCTTTTTGATATCTCTGAGGCACACGCGACCTTCCTCTGCTGAAGCTCAATCTCTACTCTTTTTTGCGCATCTTTCGTGCTTCTTAAAACTACAGGAAAATGTTATGGAACAGAACAACTGATCTGTTATAAAAAAGGACTGCCAATCCTACATTCTGCTATTCTGACAATTCAGGACGACCACAACTTCATATAGTCGGTGACAGTGCTCGTTTTATTTGGCCCTCATCATCTCCTACCTTTTCAACAAGGTATCGACCATGTCTCAACTTACGAGTTACGGCTACTAAATCTTTGAGTTTGTACTCAGACTCTTGCTTCATTGATTTGTTGAATGACTTGAATCTTTGTTCTGAATCTTTGAGATGTTTTCCTTAGCTTCCTCTCGAATCATCTCCTGTTCTTCCTCTAGCTCATTTAAGAAATCTTCCTCTAACAGCTTGTCTAACTCCTTATCATACTTGGTCTTCATATTCATCCCAGTAAGAATCTTGAATGGAGCTATCTTGGTACTTCTAGGAGGAGAGGAATTAATAAACTGTTGAACCCTGCCTACATGTTTATACCAAGCTGTCTTCCGCACAAAGTTTTGTCAACATAGTGATGACGATCCTATCAATACGCTCTACTTGACCGTTGCCACGTGGCACTCCTGTGGCTACCAACAAATGCTGAATATTGTATTGTTTTTTTGTCATGTCCATTGGGCCAATGTGGTCAATATGATAGGTCTGTAACGGCCCGTCTGCCTTCTTTATTGCGTTCCCATACTTAGCCTCGCCAACTATGCACTCAACACAGGACTTCACTATAGTTTGAGCCTTCTTCTCTAAATCTGGGATGTAGTAATCGCGCTGCGCCAAATCAATTGTCTTTTTAGCGCTAAAGTATCCTTGTCGGTGAGCTGTGTTGATTATTTCGTTCTAAATGGCTAATGGGATTACTATAAGCTCTTTTATAGAATTCTTGTGGAGAACTTCGTGCTTCAGATAAAAGTCATCGTAGGTATTTGTTTCCAGGACCTTACAAATGGCGTTTACCCATTCTTCCTGACGTTGAGCCTGTTGGATTCGATGTCTGACTGAATCTTGAAGCAACAAGGTATGTACTTGGCTTAAGGCGTCGACATGTTTCATCCTTGTGCCTGGACGATGCTCTATTATGTACTCAAAGTCTTGTAAAAACATGGCCCAACGAGATACTTTCACTGGTACATCATTCTTCTGCATGGTCATAGCAAATGCGTTGCAGTCGGTGACGATCTTAATCTTTCTTCCCAGCAAGTAGATTCTCCACTTCTTTAGAGCTTGTACTATCGCGAGTACTTCTAGCTCTAGCTAGCTCTTCTAGCAAAGTCTTTCACAAACCTTCGGAAATAGGAGGTTAAGCCAAGATATCGTTGAACTCCGGTTTTGTATCGCGGGACTGGAAAGATTTCGACTGCATAAGTCTTCTCTGCTGATGGTTGAATAGTCGCGTTTTCGACTATATAGTCGAGGAATTGGACCCTCTTCTGCAACACTTGACACTTTTCTTACTTAATACGCAGACGCATTGCGATATCTATAACTGTCTTTAATTTCTCCAAACCTTCTTGTTCGTCTTTTGATGGAATAATCAAATCATCCATGTACAGGATAAGGGTACCGTCTTCGATTGAAGATTAGGCCATTGATTAATGGCCTGAGCACTGCAAAAATGTATCGAATACTGCAGGGGAATTGGAAATTCCAAATGGTACGAAGCAGAATTCGTATTGACCGCTTTGGGTGACGAACGCGGTGTATTTGCGAGAGCTTTCCTGCACGGGGACATGGAAAAAAGATAAGTCTAACGTTGTAAATATTTTTCCCTTCTGAAGCTTTTGTAAAACATCGTCGATCAAAGCCATAGCGAAATTATCGCAAATTATCTTCTGATTCAATTTGCGGTAGTCGGAACAGAGTCTTTTGGTGCCATACTTTTTTGCAACCAAAACTATGGGTGAAGCGTATTCGAAAAAAAACACTTTGACGAATGATTCCTTCCTTCAGCCAATCCCTAATGTGCTTGTCAACTTTCTCAGTTCCCTCGTACGGTAAGCGCCTAGGTCTCTGATAGACTGGGATTTTATCTGTGAGGAGTATTTTCATTTCTACGGGGCTTGACTCTGGCTTTAATGGCTTGTAATTTTGAACTAACCCAACCACTGCTGATCTTATGTCGGTACTCAAGTGAAGCATATCTAAATCCGGAACAATGTCTTCAATGAAATTAGATGCCATTAACTGATAGAAAGTTTCTGTCAAGTCTGAAATGTTAGTGGAAGTCGCATCTGCAGCCACATTTTGATTGTCACTATAGTGAGTGAGATCTATGGCTTGGACTATTTTTGTCCTACCTATGGTGGGATCAGACATATAGCCACGATCTACTGAATGAACTGCGTGGAAAACGACTCCTTTTGCTCCAATTGTTGCGGTAACTATATTAAGGACATCGCTACCGATCACACCTTCATAAAGGGTATCCCTTGTCACGCACTACATGAAAGCACATGTCAATGTAACTTCGTCGCAACTGTGAATGAGCCTAGAGTGTATATCTTCTTGCCACCTATTCCAATAAGCTCCTTAATATAAGGCTTGAGAATATCAGAATAGATGTTTTTTCCAATAAGATCCTTAATATCAGGCTTGAGAATATCAGGACAGAAGTTTTTAAACGCTCTGTTAAAAGTGAACTGTGACAGCTGCTTGACTAAAGAACTGTCAAACTTTGGCTTTGGTTTAAACCCCTGACTCGCGCAAATCTTCTCGTAAACCTTAAGTTTCTCACGAAACTCCTTAAGATTGGAGGCCTGGTACAAACAACTTTTATTTCGCTTCGAATCTGGTATACCCTCCACTATGTATTCTCTAATACTTTCTTCGTCCAACTTTGACTGATTTGCTAATGCGGTCATACTGTAGAAGTATTCTATCAAACTCTCTTTCTGGGTTTTTTTTCCTATTTTCGAGCATCTTATGCACCTGTTTTGCTGTAAGCTTCTCTCCAAATTTATTTTTTAGGGCTTCTTTTAATGCATCCCAATCATTTATTCCTGGTTGGGTACCCAAGAATAATTTTGCAGCTCCCTTTACCAACTGTCTGTCGTAAATGAATTCTTGAAGATCAGTCCACCTAACTGTAATAGAATTAAGCTCGAAATCTGCAAGCCACTCATCAATATCTGGAGAACCATTTCCAGTGAATGCTGACAGCGAATCTTCAATATCTCTGAACGCCATGGCTGAGGGTTGAGGATTAGAGGAATCTGACTCTAGGACGTTGGTTTCCTCGTACACTCACTCCTCTGAACTTTCTCCGTTTTCCTTTTGGTCGATATTTTCCCTCTCAAAATAGGAGATAAGTCTTTCCTCTAACACAGCTTTGAGGCCTGAACTTGGTAATCTTAATTCTTTTAGTTTGTCTTTCAGCTCTGCAACAGGAAATCGTGTGATCTCTTCAACATTCATATTTTCTGCACTTACATAACTTATTTTATAATTTTAGCTTACATTAAAACAAAGGAACAATTTAAATGGAAATAAAATATTGTTTACGTTACAATAAATTGTTTTGTTTAACTTTAAATTCGTGGTATTAAATAATGCATGTATGGATTTATAGTTGCGAACCGCCTGCTGTCTCTCGTCTTTTGTTGCTGATCTCTGATATTTGCCACTGCTTTTCAATTTCATCTCTGGTAAATCGTTGAACTAAAAGCTGCAACCGTTGTCTTCTCTGATGACTGCTTTTCGAACTGCTTTTCAATATCGCCTTCAATCACGCCTTCAACCACGCCTTCAACTCCAGTGGCGTCACTTTGCCGCCTCGTCTCAATAGCCCTCTGTGCTCCCCTCTCTGGATCTGTGATCCGTCGTAATCTCCTCCAGATTTTGTGTTTCCAAGTTCTCCACCTGGTCAAGTTGTCGCTTTAGCCATTATTGTAACTCTCTGCGACAACAGATTGTATAAACGCCTTTCGTCGTCTTCCGTAAGGAATTTACTTTTACACCAAACTAATTCTGCACTCAGATTAACCAACTGCGCAATAAATTTTGTATTTTTGTAGCTGCAGAATTTCACAATACTTTGTAAAACTTGGTGGAATTGCGCAATATGAAAATTCTCAGCTCTTCTGGATGGTTTTTTGTCTCTCTTTCTCGTAATCACTTCAGTTTTATAACATTTTAGGTTCTCTGTTTAGTTTTAGTTTCTCTGTTTAGTTTTAATTATTAAACTGCGATCGATGGATCCTTAGCACAAAGACTTGATGGTTGTTTGGCCGCGTATCACACTCAAATTGGCACTTTTGTGGATTGTTCCCGGTTGAGCCCCCAAAATTGTAGAGAAAAGCTTCCATGAATTACTAAAATTAATTCGCACAATTTATTCTTTAATGAATACAGTTTTTATACAGTTTTGATACGGTTTTTTATACAGTATTTTACTCTTTGATATCTAAAATTAATTCGCACAATTTATTCTTTAATGAATACAGTTTTTATACAGTTTTGATACGGTTTTTTATACAGTATTTTACTCTTTGATATCTCCGAGACACACGCGACCTCCTCTGCTGAAGCTCAATATCTACTCTTTTTTGCGCATCTTTCATGCTTCTTAATACTACAGGAAAATGTTATAGAACAGAACAACTGATCTGTTAAAAAAAAGAACTGCCAATTCTACATTTATAACCTAAAATATGGTTACGTGAATAGTGCAAATTTTTTATGTCAGCCCAATTTGCACGTACCAAATAGAAAAATTAGATTATAACATTTTTTTTTGTTGTTTTTTGTTTTGTTATTCGGTGCAAAAATAAATAATGATGACGGCTTTCCCTATTGATATGCCAGATTTATCCTGCAGACCCCCAACGATTGGCCTTGCGATTTATTAATTGTCATCGCAAATGCCAATCGAACTGGGAACTGAATCCTCTTGAATTGGAATTAAAGATCTGTTGGAATAATCGGAATTCGTGGGATCAGAACTTCCTCTCCTTTAAATTTGCCCTAGATGATCTTGAAGCTTGAATCACGTTGTTTCTCAGTTTCTTAACGGACAACCGCGTCTCGGATGATTTACATTCCGCAGCATTATAATAATTGTCATCTGGAGAACGACGCCTATACAACGGATATCCATCGTTTCCACCGATTGCTCAGCCGTCAACGGATGGGAAAATAGTTTTAAGCAGTTTCCGTTTTCCATGCATACTGATTCTGACTCCGCAAGGGCATTGGATCATGCTCGTAGTCACAATGGAACGCATCTCGGGATCATTTTGTTTATCTGGTATTTCGGCTAAAATAAGCAAATCAATATGATCTGGTCGGGTCTTGTCGAACATCCAGAGCAGAATGTGCGCATGTGGTAAGCCACGCTTCTGCCACTCAACCGAGTACATCCAACAACGAACTGCGGCAAAAACCTTCTGCTTAACAATGTAATCCACAAGTACTGTGATCTTTTGCTTGAATACTCGTGCAGTAATGTCAGGTCGATCGCTGTATGTTTGTCCCCAACAGATTGGTAATTTTGGGCCATTTCGGATTGCATGTGAACGTAATATATAAATCCTTTGAGACTCCAAATTGAGACTTTCCCTTTCTACTTTAACGTACATGTCGACACAGTACTGTTGAAAGAAACGGCGGTATCTTAACAGATGACTGTCGACATCTAGTCGAATCATCAATCGATACGCATAAAAATTCATAGAGCTGACCTGCTTATTCGTTTCTTCTCCTTCAATTTGAATTCAAACTTAGTTGTAGAATTAAAAAGAAGTGATGACTTATAAACAAACCTGTCGTTGAGTTGAAGAGCATCATATGACCGATGTCTCATAAACTCGCTGCAATTAGCCACCATCCCGCTTAAGAACAATATCGCGTGACTTCATTGATAGTGGGAGCATTTAATTGTCTTGCATGGCTTCCAGTTAGTCTTTTGTCAGCACTAATAATGATTTTGTGTTCGTCATAATACATTATATCCAATGCAGTTTTGAACAATATGACCAATTCATGCTCATGGAGAAGATTTTGCAATTGTTCGATAATTTCACGTTTAGTTGCAATGAAAGTTGTGATTTAGTTCAACTGCCGAATCACCAATAAAATAGATCTGAAGTAATTTATGATCTTCGTTGGGTTGGTGGTATCAAAGCGCCCGTTCGGTGGTGAATTTGCCCTTGAATCTGAATGTTGGGATGCAATTTTGAAAAAATGGAAGTTGTTAATTATGATAATAAATAAACTCCATTACCTTATAACTTGAATTGTAGCCTGGTTGATGAACAACCTTGGCTCCAAAGCATCCGTTATATTTTGTGCAAGCTTTAGGAAACTGTTTGATTGGGCTGAAACGGGCAATTTAATTTTGCCATCTTCACAGCAGAATCCGGGGGTTTCCAATCGAAAGTTTAGTGCATTGCAATAACCAATAACAACACAGCTATGATCTTTGTAGGATGTTTCAGAATTGTATGCGAATGCAGCGTTATTCAAGTTTTCATTTTCAGTTAGTCTTTCTCTATTATTTTGTCGGGCTTGAGGTGGTCTTTGTGCAGTGCGAAGCTGTGCCATTCGGGCACGTGTCGATGCATTTATGTCTGCACGTTCCTCTTGCGTCCGACTATTAAAATAACAGTAACAGTAACAGTTCTACATACAACAGTGTGTACATCTGTTGAGCCGCTAGCGACATTTCCAGAAGGTTTTCCCAAATTATGTAATAACCTTCTTCTTGTAATTACAAGCAACTGAAAAAAAATTTGAGCCAAATCGGCAAAGCCGTTCTCTTGTGATACGATTGCAAACATTCTTTTTGCTCTCTTTTTATATATATTATTAGATTATTTCTTTGCTTCTTCCTAATGGTAATCTTAGTCTTAATCCTAATTGTTAGTTTCTATTTTGGAAATGCTTACATATTTACCTTCTCGGAAGACATAAAAGACATCATATACTTGATGCTGTATTTATTTAAGGCCATGTCAAATGTACATTTTTTATACATTAAGTTAAGCAAAAAAAACTTTCTTTATTGGGCTTCCCTCCTTTGCTGTCCTGCTGGATTGCAACATATCTATCTAACCGTACTCAGAGACTTGCTTTTAAAGGTTCGTTTTCCGAAATTGTGCACGTTTCTTCTGGTGTACCGCAAAGGAGCCATCTTAGACCTCTTCTTATTATAATTTTTATTAGCGACTTACCTGATGTTGTTGCTCATTTCCCGGTGATGATGTACGCCGATGATGTAAAATTATGCTTGCCTCTAACAAACTCTGCGTCACATACGATTTTACAAACTGATCTGAACAACATGGAATACTTGGTGCAGCAACAATTTGTTGGATCTCAACAACAAATGTAAATCCAAGTATTTTTATCGGGAAAACTGCTTCCTCGCCAATTATTCTCTAGGGACGGGTGATCTTGAGCGCTTCCATTTAGTTACAGAACTTGGAGTTTTGTTTATTCACAATTAAAACTTCGATGATCATTTCAGTGTAATTGTAAGCAAAGCTAAGGGCGTCTTTGCCTTTATTAGGCGCTGGTCTAAACAGTTCGACGATCTCTATACCACTCCTATTCATCTCTCTTGTTCGGCCCATTCTTGAATACTGCTCGTGCGTATGGTCTCCCCAGTACGCGAAATATCAGGACCTTATTGAATCGGTACAGAAAAAATTCATTTTGTTCGCTCTTTGTGGCTTAAACTGGGTTCCACTACCGGCTTACATGGATAGACTGTGGTTTTTAGGATTACCTTCGTCGAAGGACCGTCGGACCTGCCATGGAGTGATGTTCATGCATAATCTCATACACGGTCATATTTCTTCTAGTTACTTTCTTAACCTCGTAAGGCTCTCGGTCCCTACTAGGCCATCCAGTCATTTTTGTCCCATTGCTCTGAATATTTGTATGTCTAATTTCGAGATGCATGGGTTTTTTCGGGTTTTATGTTCTTTGTATAATGAATATTATTACTTGTTACATGTTGAGATGTCCTTAGATTTAAATGCAAACCGTGTACTACGCAACCTATCCTTACCTCTGCCCACCTGATGTGAGTCAGAGAACATCCTTAAAAAAAATTTACTTTATTTACAAGAGATTCCGACCCTGCACCCAGAGTAAAACACTTATAAGTATCTTATTGTTGAATTTCTTAAAGGGTACAAATTCAAAATAACTTATGTTACACCTCGTGTTCTGGAACGACTTGCTTCGGTATCGAGTTTGTCCTTCTGTCTTAAGTAATCACCCAAAGAGAGTTTGCTTGGGGACCCGCAAGTAATACACAAAATAGCGGGTTATCGTTGTTGGACTCGAAAGTCGTCAGAGAGAATGTCGTTGTTGGGCTGGGAAGTCGTCACAAACACGTACGGATCGGTGAGCTTCGTAAACCCGTGATCCAAAATTCGCCCGAAGAAGCTTAAGGAATAAACTAAACTAACTAACCAGATCGAATGATCCGCTGAAAAAGTACCTTTTGCAAATGACTATTGAAGGCTAACCTCATGAGCTTCATCACTTGTCTTGGCATTTAGACAGAACAACTTTTCTGCAGCTGTTAGTGCAGTATTGTTTATCTATACTGTTGTTACTATCCCAATTTTGCCGATGTTGCGGCCAGTGAAGAAACACACGAAAAAAACTTTCCGAACGGAGGAATCCGCTAGTCAGACGGAATGGATGGGGTGGAACGGGTTAGACTTAAGCTGCTTTAGAAGAGATAGTACCGTTTAGAATAAAGCAACTGCGAGTCATTAAATATATATGGGCATTTCATTTCAAATGAGCGCACAGGAAACGCATTCAAAGTGGGATAGGTTTTTATTAGCTTGTTTATTGTTAATTCTTTGTTTCTAAGATAATCACAAAATTTATGTGATTCGCACGGAACAAAGAAGAAGCAATTTTCGTCGTGTAAACACCAAATTCTGCGGATCCAGAGGCAATAGATTAATTAATCTTGTTTTAAATTTGGTTACATCAACTATTTAAAGAAGATTCACAAGGGATATTTTAAAAAGCTATAATTCAAATCAAAATTGCACCGTTATTGCTTATTGCATATTTTCTTTTAAATGTTTTAGTTGATTTTAAATTCTCACAAAGATAATACAATGAACAAGCAAAAGTCAAAATGACACAAATTGTGTTTACGCGGCATTTGCATGATCTTCCTATTTTTTCTCATTCACCAAAGAAACATTTTGGTAGACCTTGACTCACCGCAAATTGTCCTGAATACGTCAAACGCACAGCAAAGAATCCGTAACTCTTGGGAATCTTCCTGAATTTGATGAAACCAACCGATAAAATTCCGTAACTCTTGAGAACCTATCGGGACAGTGTCAGCGAAACTACACGTTGACGAACAATCCTTTTCTAGAACTCTAAATTTTAGAAATCCCCCAAGTCTATTGACCAAATGGAATATAAAACCGCAGAATTTACGAGGACTGTCGTGAGTCATACGACAGATACCGAACTATCATAACCGGCTCAAACCTCGAGCAATGCCCCTGGAAAGGCAACCTCGAGCAATGACCTGAAAAATACAGACGTTGCAAGGTTACCGCAACCTGCAAGCAAGCTGATATCAGCATGTCGGCGGCAAAGGGCGATTGCCGAATCAATCAAACGGGCCCTGAAAGAATATTCCGAAAGCGGAGGGGCTATAACAAGGGATTCAATAAACTCATTATGGTCACATTATCAAAACGTCCATTTCTCAGTTCATGAAGAATACGGAGACCCGGTCAGTGAAGGATACGACATGCAGGCGTTCCTCCGACTAGAAGGGGATGTGCAAAGAGTTTTGGGGGCACAAACAAATGCATCAAACAATGAAAAGGTGCATTTGCCCAGAGTCAGCATCCCAAAGTTCGATAGGGATCTACTCAAATGGACTCAGTTTTTCGATTTATTCAAATGCATGGTTCACTATACCAACATGCCTACAGTCAGGAAGATGTGGTACCTCATAACCACCGTAACTGGAGAAGCAGAAAGATCCTAAAAAAGAAAATTTCATAAGCGCTTGGGAAATATTGGTTGCCTCATACAACAATCCCCGCCATGTAGCAAATACGATTCTCAATCGTCTCCTGCAACACCAGACAAGCCGTGACGATCCAAAGTCATTGTAAGATTTGTTTATCACAACAATTAAGTCTCTAGCATCATTAATGGGACTAGGCATTGATATATCTAGGTGGGATACAATTATGGTTGCCATCATCAAGCAAAAACTGGTCTTTGGAAATAGAGCCATCTACGAAAAATCGTTAAACGGGTCAAGAGAAGAGAAGAGAGAAGGTCTCGACACAATCCTAAGCTTTCTGGACCAGCGAAGCCGAGTAATGGGAGCAGGAAAATGCAATCAGCAACAGAGAAATGAGCAGAAGAGCCCAACATGCACTACCACCAGCGCTGGAAGCCAACCCAACTGTCCTTTCTGCAAACGGTCCCATTGGCTATACAAATGCGATGATTTCTGCAGCAAAACTATTCCCGAACGAGTCAATTGGGTGCAATTACAAAAATTGTGTTAACTGTTTCAGCAGTGACCACAAGGCCGAGCCTTGCTAGATTCAGGATCACAAATTAATCTGATCTCTTAACGAATGCATTAAAGCTCCACGCTGCATCATTATGCATTGGTGGCATTGGCGGCAACCCAAAAACCAGTTGAGCTAGAGCAAACGTTCTCATGAAATCGATGCGTAATGACTTTGTTTAACAAGCTAATCAACCTGCTCATGAATTAATTTCCTCACAATTTCGAGTCCCAAACAACGTCACCCTGGTTGATCCAAACTTTGACAAACCAGGAAAAATAGACATGCTTATGCGCAGAGCATTATTATTCTTTTCTTCTGATAAATCAGATGCTGATGAAGCCGGAAGGCCCAATTCTCCAAAATACAAAGCTTGGATGGATTGTGGCCGGGAGAAAAATTTCATTTCTTAGCGAATCTACAGGTTGCAATAGATGGAAAATTCATTGTAAAACTACCATTTTCTGAAAGAACTTAATCCCTGGGGGTATCTCAGACAACAGCAACAAACAGATTCTTGGCATTAGAGCGACGAACGGCACCAGAAGTCTGGAAAGTATATGAGGATATGTAGACTTCATGGAAGAATATGAACACATGAATATGGACACATGAAACTGGTGCATCCCACACACGTACCCTCGGATCACTATTTCATTCCACATCAACGAAACTGCGGGTAGTTTTTGATGCGTCCTGTAAAACAACAACTAATAAATCATTGAATGATATATTGTGCGCTGGACCCACCATGCAGAGCAAAATGTTTACGATTTTGCTACGATTCCGCACCCACAGACACGTGTTTACTGCAGATATAGAGAAGATGTATCGGCAGGTGTTGATGCACCCGGATCACCAGTTCCATCAATTATTCATATGGCGAAAGGAAACAATCGAACGATCTAAAGATTTATAGACTTAAAACCATCACATATAGTAAAACATCAGCGCCATTCCTGGCTAATGAATGCTTGGATTATCTGGCCGAAAAGATCAGTTATGTGGACGATCCCAAAAAAAACGAGGCCTCAACCATTACCAAATATTCGAGCAGCAGTGTATGTGCGAGCCACATACAAAGATAATCAAGTATCCGGCCGGTTGCTTTGCTCAAAGTCTAGAGTTGCACCGTCAGCTAAGGAGACATTACCGCGGCTAGAGTTATGAGCTGCAGTTTTGGAAACTGAACTGACCCATAGAGTTCGAAAGGATTTACGCATGCCTGAAGACAAGGCATCTGGGTACTTGTAAACTGATTCAACTGTAGTCCTGTCCTGGATAAATGCGCCCGCATCATCATACCATACGTTTGTGGCAAATCGGATCGCAAAAATCCAGGCGGTGTCACGTCAATCTCAATGGCGTCATGTATCATCCGCGAATAACCCAGCTGATGTACAATCAAGACTATTGCCGCAAGCAAATAAGCAGAGCACAACCTCTGGCTGTACGCAATTCAAAAATTAGCGTGAGCACATTCAGCACCGTGGTCAGCGGAACGAAGGCTACATATGTTCGTTTTGGCAATATCACAAAGGTTGACCTTAAGAACCCATCAGAGCCACTCCATGGAACGGCAGCCAAGGAAGTCAGTTTGCAGGAACTTGGCGCTATGCAACACCAGCTGCGCATGTTAAAGGAGACCACCTGGAAAGATCAGCTCGTCACTCCTCAACATCATCAAGTCTATATGGCCCTAGCGATATCAATCCTATAAGGCATTGTATGGACTCTCAGCCGGACGATCAGCAAATGGACATCAATACACCGGATACTTTCTCGGCGGACACCCGAATCCAGACAGAACACGGAACAACCAGCACCAGAACCTACCCCACGCAGTTTTTCGTTCGACCTTACTGAAGGTTGAACACCTGTTCAACGGCAGGAAGAATGTTCGGTCGCGGCAACATTTATTTATAAGCAATAATGTTCAGACAGAAAGTATATTATATATATCATTAGAGGTCAAAAAATGGTCACCCAATACAAATTAATTTTTTCTTATTTTTTCCAATTATTTGGTGTAACTTAACAGGAAAAATCTTTAAAAATTAAGAAGAATAATATTTATTTGGGGACAAGGTTCTTGTTTTAAACTTAACTGAAATTATTTTTTTGGACGTTTCTAATTCAATTTATATGCATACGAAATTTACAGAAATAAATTTTACATTTAAATTTACATTTTATTCTTATAGATGTTTAGATTTCATTTTTTGGGATATGAGTCGGTCAAAGAAAATTCAAATTATAGATATATATTGGCAAATCCCAGGAAAGGTCTACATCGGCCAAAAGTTAAAAATTTCTTTGAAATGATTTTTATCAAGATAGTTACATAAAAATATGGTCTAATTTATCTTTTATCCCTTATCCTTTATTATATAATAAAGCCAATTTCAAAACTTTCGAAAGCGTATTCTCGTAATCGCAATTTTTCATTATTTTGATGAAAAACGGCAAAAAAAGAACATGTTTTGTTTTGCGTATTTCTTCTAAGCAGAGGACTTATGCTTTGACTTTTATTTTCTTACATATTATATCTAGAAGAATGCAAATATTCAAAATAAAATGCATATATACAAAACAGCGTCCAAAGTCCGGTGGAAAAAATGTAGCGTGCGACACAATGGGTTTACGGCATTCGCTAAAAAATAAAATATTATTAAGACCAAAGTACCAAGGATATTAACTTTTATAGGGTTTACTTTGTATAATTCGCTATAAATTGCGTTTGAAATAAAAATTTTGAAACTAACTACCACTTTGTGTAGCGAGCGACATTTCACAATTTTATTAATTATTTGCAAAACAGTGATTCCAGTTAAATTAAACCTTATACCCTCCGAAAGTACTCTCAATTCACTCTAAACACATAACAAAAATCTTTAAAAAACTCCCAAAAAATTGATTTTCATTAGCTAAAATCGTGCGAATGTAGCGTGCGACACGTGGTATTTGCCCATATGTGTAAAGACTTTTTCGTAAGTGCTCTAACTTTTTTAACCTACCGTTGTTTTTGTTTTTTTTTTAATTTAGTCTTTTAGTTAATAAAAGTAAATCAAACTATTACAAAAATTTTAACCGATATTTACAGATTATTTTTACCAAATTTCAGGTGATAGTATTTACTAGCTTCTGCGTAACCGTATTATTTTGCATAAATAATAACTTTTTAGTTTTGTGCTAAGACGGTTATCTTATTTTATTTTCCTCCTCTTTGCTCTTGTACCGTTTTTATTTTTTCTCTCCCCCCCTCGAGTGCCGTGTGCTATAAGCTGCATCTAAGCTGTTCATAGCTCTCATCGCTCTTGTGATTTCTGCTGCTCATATTCTAACTCTTGCGCTCTTTTGTTCTATCTCCCTCTCTTTAGTTTTTTGGTTTTGATTGTGTGCACTGTGGTCTAGGATTGGTGAACATGTCTCAGAATATTATCTGTGTTATAAAAAATTGCCAAAAAAATGTTTTGGCAGACCAGCCCAGTTTCCATTGCTGGCTTTGCGAGGCAGTTGTGCACGCTAAGTGCATCGAGATGACAGGTCGAATGGCTGACGAAGTGTCCAGCAAAAAGGGCCTGCGTTATTGCTGTGAGGCCTGTCGACCGATTGAGAAGGAATTATCATCCTTCATGCGTCAGACCAGGAGCGGATTTTCTCAGATAATGACCACTTTTCGCAAAGCGAATGACCTGTTCTCTGCGCTAGACGCTCCGCAAAACCCCTTAGAAAAACCGACCCAGGGTCCAACATTGCCCGGATTACCGGCCGTGGTTGGTAACAATTCGTTACGCAAGCCCCTCACAGCAGT
>VNJN01010379.1:0-142427 GCA_008042485.1 Drosophila mayri
CTATTTTTAGCTGCTATGCCATTTTCATGTTTCTAAGAAATAGAGTGTTCAAGATTTTCAAACAAGACATCCTGCTGCTATTCTGGCAGCTTCTTTGTTGATTTTGTTTCAGGGATTTTTTTCGATTCGCCATTTTGCTGGACCATCGAGCACGTAACTGCAATACAATGCACGGCCATCGCTTAGATAGATATAGATACATTTATGTAGTATCCGTTGCTGTTGTTGCAGTCAATGCTGCTGTTGATGCTCCCTTTCTTTTTTTGTTGTCTTTGTTGCTGCTGCAGCAAAGTTAGCAAATGCTGCTGTCGCTTTGCCATTTACACAGTTAGCCGGTCTAACAGGCGTAGAGATTTGGGGCTGGGGGCCAAGAAGAAAAGCGGGCAGGAAGGCAGCCATCCATCCATCGCACGTCCAACCTCCACTCTACGGAAAAATGTGGCTCTGCTTGGATTTTTTATAGAAAATATTTTTCTAAATTAAATGTGAGAGAAATACATTCAGTTTTTCATCAAAAACCCTTGCATACTTTTAGTTTGATTTAAAATTAAGGTTTATTTCCTTGCAGATGTTTTTGTTGTTCAAATTCGTTGAAAGTTTATTAATCAAATAATTTCTTCCTGTGTACCAGTCCCTGTTGTGTTCGTGTGTGTGCATCCTTCGTTTCTTTTTGCTGTCTCTGCTTGTCATTTTGACACCTTCATTTGCTCTGAACATTCAGCTCCAGTCAGGGGGCAGTGATTCTGTTTGCTTTCGCTACATTTTTTTTTTGTCTTTTCTTCTTTTTCGTGCTGCCTGCCAGGAAAATGTGGGTCCATGTGTGTCTGTGTGTATCTGTGTGTGGAATTCGAGAGCGTCATTTTGGGGGAAAATGCTTTAAGCTTGGCGGTCAGCAGGAACTGTTGCACCCTACAGCTACAGCATATCCAAGGAGTTAATGAAAACATTTTGAGATAATTGGTACTAAAAGTGAAGTTCATTGGAGTTTATCAAGGATATTCAAGGATTTTAAGATAATTGGATATTTAAATACAAGGTGAAAAAGGGAAAATCTCACAGAATATTTTTTTAAGGAAGCTAAATGTTAAAAATACAAATTAAATACAATTTCAGGCAATGTTGGAAAAATGTCTAAGATTGGAGATCCTTTTAAACGATACCCAAAATATATGCTAAAAAATATTGCCATGCAAAAATCACAAATTTATGGCACAATTTTAAAATGATTAAAAATCAGGTTATAAAGAGGTAATAAAAAAGTATTGAAAACAAATTTTACTCAAAAAAAAGACACAATTAAATCACGTTTATTTAATCGCTACTTCAAAGTGAAATAAAACAAAGAAATATATACAAAAAAACTCTAAAAGAAATACGTAATAAGTGTGTAATACGTAGCATCTACAATATTACATCCTTCCGGCGCCTGAGACCCTTTGAACCCAAATGCCTGAAAAGCCCGCATTGTCGTTCAGCTCTTGATAAAAAAAGTATTGCAAAAAAATGTCCGAAAAAGAAATCTGAAGGAAAAAAAGCAACAATGCCAAGACAAATGATCCAATGACTGTCTGACTGCACTTTGCCCCATATCACCCGAAAAAAAATACCAAAAAAAAGTAAGAAGGAAATACCCAAAAAATGGAAGCAAAAAATTTAAGGAAAATGTATCGGGTTAGCTTGCCCCATCACGTAACCCCTTCTCAGCCTGCCGTCTCAATTTCGGTAAGCGTCCGTTTTTGTATGTAAAGTTGGTGGATTTGGCACCACCCACAGCTGGATGATGATGACAAAGGGCAGCGCAAAAAGCCACTCTCTCAACTAGGTCAAGACTTCATTGTTTATCTTTTTTTTCGGAGGCGCTACTAGCACTAGCAACTGGCCAAAGAGGATTCCCACACATTCTGTGCACTTGTAGTATCTGAAGCTTGGACTCGAACTCGGACTCGGCCTTGCATTAGATGGTCTCGAGCATTCTTGAGCCGGGAAATTAGCAGGGAACCAAGAGAGCTCACAGGCTTATATTAAATTTTGCATGGCAAATGCCCCGAAGAAGGTCAAACTGCAGGGTGGCGGTGTGGCAGCCGGACGCTTTCATAAGCGTTTCACTTTCCGGCGGAGGCCGCAGATAAACACACAAGCTCGCTTATGTACAGAGAGAAAAATAAAAGAGTTATCCAAAAATAAAGTTAGATTTTCAATGATTTTAGAAAATTTGAAATTTTTATTTAAGCAAATAAGAGTTAATAAGCTTCAATTATGTCTGTTGCATGTAAGTATTGAGGTTTTAAGTGTGGTTTAATCAAATTCTTAATACTTTCTTAATGAAATTAAGAGTCTAAAAGTTTGAAGTATATTTTAAATATTTTTACAACATTTATAAATCATCAATTCTTATGTAGAAATGCTAAATTCAAAGAAGGCAGTGCTCTCAACAATATAAACAAAAATTTTAAAAATATAAATTCATTCTTTATTGCTTTATTTCTTTCTCTGCAGTTGCGGAATTCAAGGAGTTCGTTTGCAGGGTTGTAAATCTGGCTAAAAACAGGATAGCAAGCTCCGGCAGATGCAGCGGAACCGGATGCAGGAAGCGGGATGCAGGAACCAGAAGCGGGATGGCAGTAGAGGGGAATTCCAGCGCCAAGACACGCGCGGATGTAAGGCGCTGATAGCGCCGGCTTATCGGCTGCCCGAGAACTGGGAACCACAAGGGAGAAGCTGGAAGCTGGGAGCCTGGCAAGTGGGGAGCTCTGGCACTCCCGGGATCCCGGACTGCATCCTGCCAGGGGACACATTGCGTGCGTGGGCATTAAAGGAGCATTAAAAGTGAAGAAGCGTGCGGTGGCTCCCACTGCTGCTGCTGCAGCGCGAAAGTCGAGTGAAAGTTGGCAGCCAGAACGGGGACACTTACTTAGTGGCCTCTTAAGCAGATTTTCCCTGTCTCTAAACTGAAAAGTAGTAGTCGAAAGTGTATTAAATGAAATCAGCAAAAGATCTTAAAGTTCAAATATTTATTTCACATTTTATTTCCCTTTTATTTTCCCCTTGTTCCCCAAATTGTAATCTTGCCTTTATTTCTTTTTACACAAAGGTTATCGATTTTGTGGAATCCTAAAGGACACCTCAAAGCACTAGTTGTTTGTATTCCAAAAACGAAAACTCCAACAAAAATGTAAAGATGCAGCCATTTCATGTTTCAAATGTAAAATACCATTTATTTTTGGACAACCTTCAACTTATAGATTTTCCACAGTTAAAGCGGAATAACATTATTTTCAATTTCTTATGGTTACGAAATAATCAGATTTCGTCCGTAAAAATTGTTAATTATTTTTTCTGGAATCACTAAATATTTTTCTTGTCTCCTAGCTTAAGAGGTCTTGCATCTCAAAGTTTAGTTTTGCAATTTATTTCGCATCTAACTTTCGAATACAACTCCATTAATTATAATCGTGTTTTTACCTTTCCGGGCACAATATCGACCAATTTTTAAAAATCCAGGGGGACAAATCTTCGAAGCATCCTCCTTCTTTTTACAAAATATACCTTCTTTTTGATATCCAGGTAGGCATTTGTTTTTCTCTATGCAACGGTTGCCGACTTTTTCAAATCCAATGTGACACATCGGACTAAAAACAATTTTCTTCATACAAAGTAAACCAATTTTTTCGAATCCAGGGCTACACTTTCTATTAGAACGTGTTTTTACTCCAAAAACGAAAACTCCCACAAGAATATAAAGATGTATCCACTTCATGTTTGGAATATGAAATACCATATTTTTTCACCATCTTTAAAGCAATTTAGCTTGATTTGCAACAGTTTAAGCGGAACAATATTATTTTAATTTTTCACGGTTATGAAATTATCTTGCTTTTACATTTTAAATTTATATACTTTTTAAAAAATACTGGTTTTATGACTTGGTTTATTTTTATAGATTTATTAATAAAAGAAAAAAATTAAAATAAAAATATGGCATATTTTTTGGCTTGTATGAAGCGTAAAATATATTCGAGATGTAAAAATATTGGTTGGGTTTCCGGGATATGGTATTTGGATGGAATTTAAAAAATGGGATTCTAAAAAATAATAAGAAGTAGGAATTTGAAATTTATTTTTTGACAATTTTATTTAAAAATCGGATTTTAGAAGAAATTTTATTTAATCATTCAATAAGTCCAAAACTGAATGATAATGCTTAGCTTCTTACGCACGTTTGTCCTTTAGCCACTTACCAACGCCCACGCGCCCTCTTGAACCTTATACACATGACTTTGGCTGTCCAGGCTATGCACGTTTAATGCCAAAGCCAAAGCTGCAACAACAATCAGCTGAATGGTAAACAACATAAACTATTTAGTCTATGTGAGTTCTCTCAATGGGTAGGTGGGGTTGGCCTAATGGGTGGTACTCACTGTAGCTAAAACCCAGAAGTTTGTGGACCTTGACCGCTCTGGGTGGCATTGTTGTCCTATAAAGTATGGATTAAACCCAATATCGAAATTAAAACAATGAAAAAACAAATTGTATCGCAACTTGTTGCAGTTATCAGATTTTTGCGGTACTTCCATATGCTGAATGTTGGTTTAAAAGTTTAAAACATTTTAATTAAAAAATATAATAATAATATATAAATAAATCAAAGCTGATGATGCTGATTAAGAATATATAAGGTTTTTGGGGTCGAATATGACTCCTTTCTGTGCTATTTTAAATTGTATGCATATGTGTAAGTGGGTTTTGTGCTTTGTGCATGTGTGCGCAGATGCTTCACAGCGTTCCCAATTAAAGGTTCTATCGGGAGGTCGCGGGTTCGAAACCTACGCATTTTTATTTATTTTTATTTTTTATTTTATTAGCAATTAAAATTTTGTTTTAATATTTTACTCTTAGTTAAATACGTTTGAAGCTTAGTTTATTAGCTTTATGGCATATTTTTAAAATATAAAAATATTTTTGCCTTAGGGATTCATTATCAAGGGAATCTCCCCCCCTGTAGATTCCCTATCAATGGAATCTTTCCCCCCTTTGGGATTCACTATCCCTCCCTATTCAGCATATCATATCCTTCGGCAAACAAAACGCTTTTGACAATTTTGTAAGGTTAACGCTGTTGCAGGGGCACAATGTTAAGAGAAACTGAGCTACGTGATGCACTCTTTTAAAGCAAACTCTCTTAATCCAAAGTACGAAACATTTTGCTGTTGTAATAGTAATGTAGAAATGACACTAAAATATAAATAATTCAAAGCAACAATTTTTTTTATTTATTTATTAAGTGATTAATTACAATTAATTCTGTTGTCCACAAGAATCTTTAAAATTACAACAACTTACATTATTAAAAAACAAAACTAAGTCTGATATTTTCATTTTTTATTTAGATGTCTAAAAATTAAAAAAATGTTTTAAAAATTATCAGTTGTCTAAAAATTAAATTGATAATCTTATCAGAAATTTCGTTAATATATACATTGAATTTTGGTAATATTATTATTGTCCTGGTGTTTAATTTATTTATATAAAATAAAATATTACTTTCTCATAGCCAAAATGACCAACTATTAGCCTTTCTGCCCCATTGTTCTCGACGAATTTGAATTTGCCAGTCGCAGAGAGCAACAACAAAACAGCGCAAGGCAGAAAAGTCGGTGTTGCTGTTCCCCACCCCCTGCCTGTTACAACGACAGTGCGAGAGAGAGCGTTTATGTGGGAGACGGAGAGAGTCACCGCCAGAGAGAGTATCTTTTGATTGCGTTTCTGGGTTTTGTTTGGATTTTTTCTTTCTCCGCTCTCACGCTGGCACCTTGTGTGCGTATGCGTTAGCATATGTGTGAGATGCGCGGCTGTTAAGAGAGCGGCACACGTACACATCCACAATTACAACGCACTTGCTGCACCACTCGCACACATGGGTGGCACGCTGCCGGCAGCGACGCAGCAGCGGAGCGGTTAGCGACCGAGAAAGAGAATGCGAGTACGATTTCAAACTTTGTGGCGTTCGGTTGGAAAAGCAGCAGAAAACACAGAAAATCGAGACCGAAAACAGAGGAAGAAGCAGCAGCAGCTGAATGAAAAGCGACAACAACAAAAGGCAGAATCGAAACTCGCGTGTGCATATGCGTTTTGTATCTGTGTGCGAACGTGCATCTGCATACACACAAGTTTAAATTAAATACTTTGGCTTAATTAAATACTTCCGCGGCGTCGTTGTTGTTGTTGATTTTTGCCTCTTCTTTACGCGCTTGTCTACGGCTATCGTTATCGATTCTCGTCGTCTCGCTCGCTCTCTCCCGTTTTGTTTGTGTACTGAAAAGAGGCAACAGAAACGGCAGCAAACAAAATAAAAACCCAAGACTGCGAAAAGCATAAATAATAAACAACGAGACAAGTGCAAAGTGGAAAAGCGCAGCCGACAAACAGGTAAAAAGAAAAGCGCTAACGGTGAAAGTGAATTTTTGCAAACTGCTTCTGTATGCATGTGTCGGTGTGAGTGAGTGTGTGGCAAGGTAGCAACAACATTTGTTGAATAAGAACAACCGGAAGATTTTGCCACCCACGAAAATTCAGCACAAAAGGGCCACGAAAAAAGTAGTAGATTTCGCTCTCACTGTGCTCCGCAAGAGGCAGAGAGCAGAAACGGGCGCGTGGCAAAGAATAAAAAAAAATATTATTGTGGCAGCAAAAAAAAACCGTGTTGCAGTTTTAGTTTTGCTGCAGCGCTCGCTAGCTCTTTGCCTCTCTCGCTCTCTCCCTCCATTTCAACCCCTAAAAATCGGTCTCTCTTCTTGCTCGCTCTCTCTGTGCGGTCTGCGCCGCTTTTCGTATCTCTTCGCCCGAAGTTTTCCATTTTCCTGCATTTGACTGACATTTCGCCCGAGTTTTCCATTTTCCGACTGACATTCGCCAGCACGGCGTCGTTTGAAAAACTACGTGTGAAAAACTCAGGCGGCAAAAAGCTCAGCAATTTTCACTTTACCCCCAGAGCGTGCTACAATACGGTGTGTGTGTGCGTGATTTGCGAATTTATCGGTAGTTTTCGGAGTTACCACAAAGTTCGCAGAGTTTCCAGGGAGTTGTAAGTAACTGTCAGATTTTCGGCCATTTGACAGGTGCAGTGACAAACTAGTGCAGTCATTATTTTTATCGGCTTACGGGGACGCTTTCCTTTGATTGAACAATAATGTGATTTTTCGTTCAAAATTCTGAAAATCGTAACAAAGCAAAAAAAAAAGCGAAAAATAACATTTGCAAAGCGAGGGAAAGAAAATAAGTGAAGCAAGCTGAAATCGATGCAAAACAAAAAACTAATTGAAATATCGGCATACAAATTTAGTGTGAATCAAAATTATTATTTTTGCATTGTTGTTGTTGTTGCCGCCGCGCCACCATTTTGTAAGCGAAAAAACCCCAAGTCGAAACGAAAAGGAAAATGAAAACGACACGGACAAGATATGAAAACAAAATAGAAAAGAAATGAAAAGCGTTGCACGTCACAAAGTTCAGCGTTCAGTTTTACCGTCCGCCGCCGTTCCATTAATGAAAAATCCACCCTCACAAACAAAACAAAATCAGCCGTCCGTCGGTGTCTGTGACCGTGTGTCGTGTATGTGTGTCTGTGTGTACTTCTGCGGCTGTGTGCGTGCGTGCGGCATTTTCCATTTTCCATAAGGGTTGTACACACAACAAACACACACGGGGACCCGAAAAACTTTTTCAAGTTTACTTTTACGCGATTTTCACAGCACTTCTTTCTCGCTTCCCGGACACAGTCCTTATTCGTCCATCCTTTCTCCTCTTTGTCCTCTTCTTTCCCATTTTCCTTGCCCCCGGCAGCCCTTGTGGCAAGTCATTCTGACATTTCGGCCATATTCCTTCTGCTTTTCATTCTCTTATTGCCGCTTTCTCTTACCGTTTCTCGTTGGTTTTGTTATTTGCCGGCGCTTTTTCGCTGCTTTTCCATCTGTTTTTGACAACTTTCCGAGGGTTGTTCGAGCATTTTCCACTCGCCTCGTCCTTTGATTAATGCCTCCGGTTTACCTTTCCAATTAGAACGAATTATGATTGTCATTCCACGATTTCTTTTATGTCTTTCCACATTACTTGCTTGTATTTCCAAAATAATTGTTCTATATTTTCCGTTTTCCCGGTCTGTGGCATAATTAACCTCATTTGGTTCTGATAAGAAACGCAAAGTTCGATAAATAATGGTCATCCAATTGGATTGAAGTAATTTTTTATTTTGTGAGTTTTATTGTTTACTTTCTTCTGATTTTCCAAAAATTTTTGAAAGTTGTAAATGTGTGTTTAGGGGTTAGAAATAATTTATACAGTTTTCTTGGTTAGCTTGAAAATTTTTGAAAAATTAATTGAAAATAAATGTTTTTTTTAATAATTTAAACCACTTAAGTTGTGGATATTTATTACCATGTTAATCGTATAAATTTAATAGCTTTTCGTTAAATTCTAGATTCACATCTGTGAATCCTTTAAATGCTGCTCTTTTATCATCGCGCCAAGTGTGAATTTGAATAAACTCAATTCCACTTGATTGCCTCGAAACATTTAAATTATTTTTTATGGCCGCATTCAAGGAGGGAATCGTGCCTAAGTGGTATCCTGGGATCCCTGGGAAATTGGAAATGCAAGCAGAGTTTCCCCTGTGGATATTTAATGACTGTCGAAAAAATATATACATATATTTTTGCTGTGCTTTTGATTCGTTTTTGATTATTAATAAAACCAAATTTCTCTCTCATTTTTATTCGTCTTGCAGCTGGTAAATCCAACCTACAAGAACAGCCAGCGAAGAAAAGGAAAATTTATCACGCAAATCAAAAGTGCAATAAAAAAGCTGCAAGTGTTTTACACTGAGCTAAAGGAGGAAGTTGAAGATAGTAAATAAATGAGAAGAGCCACAGCTACACCACCATAAAAAACTACAAACTACAACAACAACATCAACCCACATCTCAACACCAACCAACAAAAACAAATATTTACAACTCATTTCTCTCGCTGATAGAGATCCGAGTGTGAGCCACATAAATCGCGCGCGCGTTTTCCCCACCCCCAAAAAAACCGATCGAACAGATCGAAAATCGCGCGCATTCGTCGCACGTAACTAAAAGATATATATTTCTCGCGCAACCACTGGGCTTAGGCCACAAAAATCCGCCAAAATTCTACACCAACAAACTTTAATCAGCCCCGAGATTTCGCTCCAGTTCGCAACGGCGACCACAATGCCCTACAACGGCGCTAGCAATGGGAGCGGCGGTGGTGGAGCCAGCGGCGGCGGTGGAGGAGGGGCCACCATAGTTGTCACCGAGGGGCCGCAGAACAAAAAGATCCGCACCGGCGTCCAGCAGCCCGGCGAAAATGATGTGCACATGCATGCTAGGGTGAGTGTATTGCCAATATAATGAATACTACCAATTGTCATAAAAAGAATAGAATTTCGACATATATACTTTAAGTCCCAGCTGTATTTTAAGGATCTTTTAAAGGCTTAAAAAGTTATCTTGAAAAACCTAAAAAGATCTGTTTTGAATCAGAACACATTTTTTTTAAGTTTATAATCGTAAAATACAAATTCTTAGCCATATTAGACTTTAAAAAGCCAAAGAATCTTATAGAAAAGTGTAATATTTCAAATTTTAAAAATATTAAACCAGATGTTATAAACAAGATATGTATACAGATGAAAGAAATCGAAATAATAGCTATTTACCAAAATTTTTATTCTGTGGTTGCATTCGAATTGTTTTTCCAGTAGAGATCCCACCTTTTCCATCAAACCATCAGAAAGCTCTTAAGGTGGGTGATCCCCTCTAGCCACCCTCATCAGATGCAATGCCACTCGTCCAGCTCACAGCACCCATTCAATCAGGTCTCACCACCACCTTTAACCACCTCCTGATCCCTGTATACTGTATCTCGAATGGTGCCCGCGGGCTTTCGGGCTGCCTGGCCTTGCTGATAAATCCGGGGTGTTGGCGGTGGTGGGTAGTTGCTGCTCCGATTTTTGATAAAGTTTTACGCATTTGGGGGTTGAACTGGGCGAATTGCATGGAGCTTATCGGGGGAGTTGCGTTATCGTACAGTTTTATCTGAAATAGCACAGAGTTGATTTTATTTCTTCCGTTTTACTATTTCAATATTGTCGAAAATAAAATCTAGCAAGTTGAAAATAAAATTTTGCATAAATTGACGAATGCGTTTATGTCAGAAAACAATTTTTGTATGCATAAAATCATAGGATTTTACTGAGAAAATATGCATTTTTCACATCTTTATTTATGGTTTGGCACTTTTTAGAGTTTTCATAGGATTTCCTTTTTTATGACTTTTTGCAGAGCTGGGATTATTCAGCACTTTATTTTTTTCTGGCTATCATTATTTGGTGGCTTAAATTAAGCTTTAAATTACAAGGGATTTAATATTTTTTTAGGAAGATTTTTGATACATTTTTTAGTTAAGTTCTAAACACGAAGGTGTTCCGCTTCTCGAAGTTCTTTATTGATAAATAATAAAATATATCATATAAAATGTATTATAAACATATTGATTATAAAGGATTGCAATTTTTAAATATTTTCTTTTGTATTCTCAAGAATATTCCTAAATCGTGTCTGATATTATGATAATATTACTATATTTTTCTTCCAAAAGAATTAGTTTCGAATTTGCTGACTCTCCATGGCAACCCATCTCACTTGGTGCAATTAGCTTGCAGCTTTCTCCTTGCCGCCGGAAAACCATTATAATTTCCCATGGCCTGAAACTTGTGTTCTCACCCACGTTGCCTGCAGCAGCCACTGCGAATGCAACTGCCGCAGCAGCAAAAGCAACAGCAGCAACACTGTTGGCAGCAATTGTTGCTGCTCTTGTTGTGTTTTTGGCGAGGGTTGGAAAAATCGATTCTGTAGCGTCGACAGCAAAGCTGGCTGGCTGGGAAACTCTCGTTTGTCTGCTGGCGACTTGCCGGCGCTTTATCAGCGCTCCCTGCGATAAAAATGTTGATTCTTTGCCGGGGCACAGCAGTCAATAATGGCCAAAAGGGAGACAGGGGGGGCTGCGCTCGGTCGATGGTTTATTGATTCGGTTTTTTGGGTGGCATTTTCAACATGGATATTACTTCATTTTTGGCAAAGGAAATTCTTGTTGTGTGTTTGCCGGCGGCTGGCTGTGTGTGCAATGTGGAAATGAGAAAGAAAATCCATGGAGAGTGTGTGGAGAGCGGCAAGGCTCTTCTTGCGGCCGCGCAAAGTATGCAACAATTTTTCTCTTAGCCTCTGCGCTCAAACAACGCCTAATGGGATGCTCATCGGGCTATACAACATGTACATTATGTTGTATATATATTTAAGGATATATATATATTTATCTGTCTGTGTGTGGCCTTTGAGCTGTTGCTTCCGTCTGCTTGGGCTGCTGTGTGGCTCCTAGTCCTGTCGTGGCTGCTGTTCCTTGCACACACTTGACTTGACAGCGCAATTAGCACATGAAGCAGCATCTTCTCGTCATTTCAAGAGCTGCCTTTTCCGCAAAGTCCGCCGGACTGCTGCTGCTGGTGGAGCTGCTCCGTTTGTCGCTTTTCCACTTGGCATCGTTTACGCTCTCGCTTTGACTGCCCTTGCCAGCCAGCGTACCTGTGGGCTCCTCATCCCCATAGTACCCCATAGTCCTTTACCATTTGTCATACGTTCTGGAACTGCGTACGTGCCCAAATGGCGGAGGAGCATCAGGCCGCCAGTTGGTTGCTCTTCCATGTGATTAAGTGCACTCGTAGGCGGATGCGCTAAATCCCATAAACGAAGCAAAAGGCAAAAGAACTTTGGCCCACTCGTCGTCGTTGTCGTTGTCGTGTGGCAGGTTAAACGATTTAGTTCTTGCCCTTTCGCCAAAGCAGCCAGAGATCAGACAATGTGTCAGATACGAAGACGAGGGCGTAACGGATGTTTGGAGGAGCTCTTGCCGCTCTTGCAACTCTGACCCACTAATGGCAGGTTAAGCCCCAAAGTTGCGAAAGGAAAATCCAATAGAATATAACCAAGTATTTGAGCTCTGAGCTGTCTGTGTGTTCATTAAAGGTAATCTTATAAAAATCCAACATTTATTTAATTAGATTTGTTTAGAAATATTTTAGTAAAGCTCAAAGTTATCATAGTTCTACTTTAGTTGTTGAGTTCGAAAATATCTCAAATTAAATGAATATTATGAGGAACCCAACTTTAAACTTGGTATTTCAGTTAGAAATATTTGAATTAAAGACGGTTTTCTATGTATCCTTTGTAGCCTGCAGACATTTTCAATTTGCTGAAGGGCTAAAACCTTTGTGATGCCCATCTCCTGTCTGAAAAATCCCATATGCAAGCCACCAAAGTCTGTCTGGCATCCGATAAAATCATCAGCATCAGCATCATGCTTGCGCGTCGTCTGTCATTTGCACTTTTCACCCAGACGCACGTTTTCCCCCCTTTTTTTTGGGAAAAGGGTCAGCGGCCAAATGCGTTTGGATGCTGCTGCGACATCGTCACCGAAAACGCGACTTCCACAGCCGCCGATGCGTCTGGCAGCGTGACGCATGCTGCAGCAGCATAGAGAGAGATCCACACACATACAAACAGTGTTTCCGACATGGTCATGGCAAATAAATTCAGCATCCAGACCCCGCCCAGCCAGACTCCCGACAACGTCCTCCTCCTCTACTCGCATCCATCCATCTATCCATCCAGACAGTTATAAATAGAGAAGGCAGGCGCTTGCAGCAGACTGCAGTCTGACCAACGGACGTTGCATCCTTGGCAGGCACTCCACTGCACACCACCCGACTCCACTTCACTTCACTCCACTCCTCTCGAGTTTTGCCAATGATGTATTCAAAAAATCAGAAACCATTTTTTGGTGGTGCGTGTCTCGAGGCCAAAAACACGAATGCCACCCTGAATGTGGAACCCAAACCCTGTCCTAGATTTGGACCTGCTAATGGATAGGATGCAACGGTCAGGAGTGCATTTTCCACAAAAACCCCTTTTCCGGGGGAGTCCTGCTCTGCACCAGTGTTTGTTAATTAAATGCATCGCATCACCCTGACAACATGGTGGTGGTTGGAATACATCTTCAATTTCGGTTTTGGCTTTTTCAGCGATCTTGTTACCTTTTTTATTTTGTGCTGCTGCTGCTGCTGTTGCTTCTGGGTCGCTGGCCTTTTATTAAAGATAATTGATTTTTATTGTCTTTTGCGTTTCAAGTTTTAATTGCAAAAAGTTGCCATCGATGTGACCAGGATCAGGGATGGGTTGCAATGGGTGGTGTGTGTTTCAAGGAAAGGGTTGTTTGTGCTTTGCTCGTTGAAAAGGGTTGCGTTGCACCCTTGACTTGGTCGTTACTCTTCTCCCCCCCGTTGAAGTTGTGTAATTGAACTAATTGAAATTGCTGTTTGCCTGTGACTTTAAGGTGCAGGAGTGTCCTTGGCCCCGGCAGACTCACTTTAAATCTCTAGGATTCTTTGAGATAACTGCATCCTTCTGACAGACTAATTGGCCAACAGAACAGAGAAGAGGATGCCTGCCTAACTAAGCTCTCTTGTCTTGGTCAAAAGCCAAAGGCATTTACCAAGCGAGTATCTTTGGTTCCTCTTCCGTTTTTTGATTCTGCTGAAAGCCTTCACATTGCAGCAATTTATCTTCGTTGGCCAGAGTGCGAGAGTTCAATCGGGCTTGGTAAATCATCATTATCAATGTTATTATCGTGGAACGTAACAATTGTTGCAATGACTTTGATTGTGGTTTCTTGCATATCGATGGCCGATTGATTTTCGTTTTTCCTTTATACAATTTTCGGTCATAGGAAACGAAATTCTTTGCCTGATTCGCATTTTAAATGAGAGGAGCACCCAGCTGTGTGCATAGTGAATAATAATGCTCATATTTCGGTCAAAGCCATCATAAATTCAAATTCGAAAGGAAAGTCTTGTCCAGCCACTAGAAAACAACTCGAAATAAGTTTATGAATTCTTAAACAGATCAAAGTACAAGAAATACTTGCGTCTCAAAAACTGAGATTTTCTTACAGACAAAACCTTGAATTATTGATATGTTTGTTGTGTTTGCTTAGATATTTTTCCTGGCTGAATTATTAACTATCCTGTAGTTACATTTTCTATGGCCATAAAATCGGATTAAATTTAATATTACTTACAAATATATAGCATGCATAGTTATTTCCTTGAATGCTAACTGAATGTTTAAACTTCTCAATTGAGTAATCAAAAATTACTGCCAAAACAAGACATCAAGCAGCGATGAGAATGATGAAGATATGACGATGAGCTCTTTGCTGGCATTTCAAATTAACACCTTGTCATTATATTTTATTTCGTAGCTCTTGCCTGCGTGCCGGGGTATAACGTAATAAGGCGATTTCATGGCATTAAAAATACATAATCTAAGACAGAACATAAGTGTTTCCAAAAATAAATTGTCAAGTTTGTGATTTTTGGCTGTTTATTTGTGAGAACTGGGGTATATATTGTATTTTTTCATTGATGGCAAGTTGTGGAAATTATTTTGACATCTTTCTGATACAGTTTTAATGCTGAAATGATATAAACGATTTTTTAAATAAATATCTGTATTTGTATCTGTCTTTATTTTAATATATTTTTATAGAAATTATAGTAAAAGATACATACTAACCATAAGAACTTTCATATTTCATTTTATTCTCCTCATAAAACGAGTATTTTTATTTGTAATGCAGTTTTCTAACATTATTTTAAAATATTTCTATAAAAATTATACTTAAAGATTCTATCCATTATAACTATCACATTTTATTTCATTCTCCTAAAAAAAACAGGTATCTCGTAGTCGTGGCACTCAGATACACCGTTTTTTCTCGCTTTTCTTCGAGTAGCATTAGCGGGTGAGGTTGTCGACTTAAACTCCAATTACAACAAATTATGAATCGTGTAGAGGCAGCGAAGCAAGCATTTCTTGCTACAAGTTTTGTGCAAAAAGTTCAATTTATGTCGCGCTGTTATGTTCTGTCTCCATTTTCCCCCGCGGTGACTTTTCTTCGCTTCCTCTGATTCCCCTGCTGCTATTACCGCTGCTTTCTTTATGCCTCGTTCTTTTCTCTTTTTGTCATTTACTTACATTGCCTTGCAGTGGGCACGGCTATGGGGGGAAGGCTACCCAAGGGGGGGCTGGTTGCTGTCGTGTATTTGCCGGATGTCATGCTGGGTCTCCCGAAGGTCGGAAGTGTAGTTTTTTAAGTACACGTTTATATATAATTTGATATATGGCGCATTGTCATTTGCCATCGTATGTGGACATCTATATACACACACATGCCGTCGTCTTTCGGGGGGGGGGAATATGATTCTGCAACTGTATCTGGAAGATACGAAATTGGATGCAGCAGAGAGAAGGGATTTTTGATTCTTATATTTTATTTTATTTCTTTTTTTTCTTCTTTGGGAAAATAGAACAAGAGTTGAACGAGGTCATCGAGCAATGTTTCTGTTTGGTCATGAGACAATAAGCGAAATTGAAGTGAAAAGATCTCAGGCTAAAAGTGTTTTAGTAAAGACTTAAGTGACTGAAAGACAGGTAGAAAATCTCTAGGCAATCGAGGGTTAAAGTGGTTACAGTTACTGCTAGTAAAAAGCTTGAAATTTACATTTATTTTATATCTACTAATCTACTAATATTTTTCAAATGGTCAAAATAAACCCTGGCTTTCGGTCCATTAAATATAATCAACTGTTAAGCTGACAGCATTATCTGTTGTTTTTGCTGCCAGAAATGCAAAAATTTAGCTACAGAAAATTCATTGAAAATCCCCATAATCTCTTGTATCTACATACATTTCAATTACATAATTTTTTGTGTATTTTCCACTCACGCTTTTGTTGAATATTTGAGAAGGCCAGAAGCGAACCACCCCCAAAGCCTTGACGCCCACTCACCCTGCTTGAGACTCCTGCCAGCTGCATACTTCACACATACTAACACACACGTACATTTATTTATTCATAGTATCTAGTTAAGGTAACTTTTCAATTTTGTTTTATTTTTGGGACCTTTTACACTTTTCCAATGGATCATCGGTTGCTTTTCTCGCTGACATGCGACATACTTTTAAATGCCAATTACAAGCGGCTGCTAACGGTTCTCGAGTCTGGTATTACCTTCCCTGGCGACAGTTCCTATTGTTTTTTTTTATATTTATTCGTCGCTTCTGCTTTTTCAATATGCCACGCACACGTTTCCCACTATCTGAACCCGAACCCAAAACACAACAAGCCTCCCCCTTGTAATGCAGCACTTTAGAAACTTGCGTCAGTTACACTGAGAAATTTGGATACTTTCTCTTAAACTATAGAGCAGTCTGTGGTTGGAAAATTAAAGAAATAAAGAAAATTTATATAAAGTTATCATCTTTAATATTAGAACACAAAAATTCAAGTAGAAAGGTTTTTTTTCAACGATGTTTTCTTATTATTTTGTATTGCCTCAGCCAGATGCTTTATAACTCCTGTGTTTATCATATAATGGTACTGAAATTTTCAGAATTTAATATATATTTCATTGCATTTTATACTAATTTAATATTTTCTTTTTGAGAGCAATGAAATAAAAAAAAAATAATCGTCATTCCATAGAATACTTCTTTTTCTCCTATGTACCAATGTGTGTGCGTGTGTTAGGGGCGGGGTGGTGTTTGGTTTTTGGAATAGGAGGATTGGAGGGAGGATGGTTGGGGAAGAAGTTAAGGCCGTGACTTGCATAGAAATGTACTTTTTTTTCTCTCGCCTTTCTTTTTTCTCTCTTCAACGCCATCGTCGCCGCTGTAGTTCTCCAAATTCCTTTTCCCCAACTTTGGGTCTTGCCTAATTCGCTACGCTACAATTAGTTTTCATTTGCCCGTGCCGCCTTTGCTCATCGCACTGCCTGCCACGCCCCCCAATCCTCCCACACCGCCCGCCTTCCAGCCTCCCGCCACCTCCGGCGCCTATGTACATTTGGCTTTTGCCAGTTTATTTTCACTTTGAGTCATTACAACATTTTGCCATGTTCTTTCTGCTGTATTATTGCCATTATGATTATTGCGTGCCACGTTCTTTGGGCCGTGCTCCCTTTTTGTTTTGTTTTATTCTCCAGAAGAATTCTAATATCTTTTGGCCGTAATTTTTCTGTTTTCCTGCTTCTATATATATATATATTTTTTTTTTTTTGTGCTTCTTTTCTATGTCGAAATGAAATTCGTGAGTGAAATACCGTGATGCAAGTAAACAAAAGGCGCCATAATCAACGAGGAAAAGTTTTTCCCCCTGGGCGGCGCATTATGAGCTTTTTGGTTGGTAGAACTGCGTAAAAGTATCTTACGGATAACCGAAAAATGGCTCTCTCTGTGTCTTTGATTCGTTTGCTGAATTTTTAATTATTACTCTTACGGAGTGCCTGGCCTGGAATTTTGTTTTTTTTTTTGTTTTTTTTTGGTTTTCGGGTCTAACCACTGACCAATGAAATTTATGTCAGCTGCAGTGGAAGTGCAACTTCCAAACAATGTGTGCTCCTTTCTGAGTTTTCAAACCATAACTTTCTGGTTGCTATCCAATTTTTTTGAAAACCAAAGTTTCGGAAGTAAAAATAAACACACAAGTAGAAAACACAGCTCGTTATTGCATTGTTAAATAATTGCCAGTCCTATTTCATTTAAAAAATGTAAACTCTTTGAATCAAATATAGTTTAAAAATTACAAATACCTGAATTTCTGTTTAATTCAGTCTGTTTTATTAGCTCTTTTCAAGAGTTAACCTATTTCCTAAGTCTTTAGATTTCTTCAAATGATAAATTAACTTAGGTTTAGCGAAAATAAAAGCCACGTGTAAAAATTAAGTGGTTCAAGTGGCTTAAACCAGAGTTATCGCTCTTGATCTAACGACCTTATTTTACCAGAGAAATTTGTTCCCTTTAAGACTCAAATTAAATGTAAACATTAGCCATAAAAACCAACCTTTAAAAATATATAATAAAATAAATATAATTTATAATGAACAAAAATATTATGAATAACAAATTTTTATTTGTTTTCAGTGCCCAAATAATTTGCTTGACTTCATTCAGGGCACTTTTTCGTACACATGAACTCCCTTGCGAATTTCACAGATACTTTTTGCACTTCACTTGCATTTAACGACCTGGCTAATTGATTCAGATATGTGTGCACGTCATAGAGAGATTGTTATTAAGTCATTTGCTGGTGTTTAGCATCTATTTAACCCGCTCTGCCCCCCTTCGGGGAAGTGCTCCCTTTCTCATTTTCTGCCCCCTCTCTGACAATCACTTTGAAATCCATTTACACCCAGGCATTTCACAACTTTTAAATGCAAACAAAAAAGAAAATAATAAAGGCATAGGAGAAAAGGAAATAATAACAATAACAACAGCAACCAGAATACGTATCTGTATCTGTACGTGCAGGCGGAGCTGCTGTATCTGTATCTCTGCATCTGTATCTGCGCTCTCCTCAATCGAAGTACTAACGTCCGACCGCAGATCACTTTTGGGGTCTTTGTTTTATTTTTTGTTTTTATCGTTTGCCCTGGCGAAGGGTATTAAAGGTTTTAGAGAAAGGTTAAGAAATTGCATGAAGTTTGAGGTTTTGATGTAAAGAAATTGGTTTGAATGGGACGGTTTGAAGATGGTTAAAAGCAACTTAAGCAATTTACTTTTCCCTTTATTTTCTCCTTAGCTTCTACATAAATTTTAAGACATTTTTCTTATGAAAGTATAGTAAAATATGTCAATAGTATTTTACAAGGAATTTCTATTAATGTTAGTTTTTTTTTTAGGGATACAAGTTTGAAATGAATTTTAATTATAGATTTCTTTGATCGACCCAATATCTTTTGAATATCTCGTAGGGTATCTTATCTTCGACTTTGCCAAGATAATTAGCTTCCTTTCTCGTGAAAAAAATATATGTGCTTTTTTTTGGGGTTTTGGCTTTGCCCCTTTTTGAATGTAATTCGTGTTGCTCGTTTTTTGGAAGTGCTCTTTTGTTATTGTTTGTCATTATTTGTGCTTACTTCTTCCCGGTTTCTTGCTGTCTCCCTTATGGCTTTGCTTTGCTTTGCTTTACCGCTGCTTAAACATTATTTGCTGTTATGTAAGCAAGCGGCAACGCATATTTTGTTTCAATTTCATTTTTTTTCCTTGGTTTTTTTTTTATTTTTCAGTATTTCTTTCTTTGGTTTCAGTTTTTTATTTCATTTTTGTTGTTGTTGTTTTTGTTAGCTGCTACTCAGGCTTTGTGGCTGTTGTTGCCGGCGTTTTGCTTCATGTGCATGAGGCCACATTATTTGGTAATTGTCTTGGTGTGAGTTGCGCGTATAACTGTGTGTTGTTGGCCAGGTTATTGAACTTGAACGTCAAGTGACGTGTGGCCTGTGGCTCTGTGGCCCTCAGTCTCTTTTTTTCTACCTTTTCTGGTTCACTTTTTGGGCTTGGGTTTTTGTTGTATTATTTTCCAGTCTTTTTCGTTGTTAGCTGTTAGTCAATTGTATCTGACGGATGCGCGAGGCATGTGGAGAGCGGGAGCGCAGCGCTAATGATTGCAGGCACAAACAGCTGAAATTTCAACTGCAGTTCTTTTGTGGGCAGGAAATGGAGTTTCATTGGCCGAGAATGCCCACCAAAAAATCCAAAGATACAGATAAAATGTGGAAATAAATAGATTTCGATCGCTCAATCGATGGGAAAGCATTTTTAAATCAATTAGGGCAATCATTTCCCTTAGCCCGAGAATATAAACAAAATGGTGGGAAAAGCATCTATTGTCTATTTATGGGTTCTTTATAAAGAAAATATGTTTTAAAATTTGCTTTAAAATCTGCTTTAAACTCCATTATATTTATTTTATAATTAAAATGATTTCTCTTTGCAATTATCATTGAATTTTCCCCATGATATTTTCCATCAATTTGCTTTTGTAAATACACACAATTTTTTTTTCTTGGTTTTAATTGCAAAACCAAAAGCAAACAATACAAACGTAAAATTAATTGAAACTTATTGATTATAATCAATCCTCAATGGCAAATAAATAATAATGATACCTACTCTGCAGGAAAAAACTGAAACTGGGGGGGAAATAAAAAACAGATTCCGAATCATAAACATGACGAAAATGCTAATGTCAACAAATTATTGTGTTTAATAATTTACCATGGCGATAACAATAACAAGCTGACAATTTGCTGCTGCGGGATAAAGAATATTTATGTCGCCACAGAACTTGTCTCATTTGAATTTATTTTATTGGTCAGCAGCAGCGTTGGCGGTGGAAAAGTGAAAGACAAAACCGAAATAAATAATAGAGGCGACCCCAAGAGCGAGCGCCACCAACGACTAAGGACGGATACGAAATGGGGGCGTCTCAATGAAGGCAGTTTGTATGGAAGATATGTATGTACTTACCTAGCGGCTGTGAGGGGTAGATCTTGTACAACGGACCCACCGACCGGTAGACTAATTAGATACAATTCCAGTTGGCCTGGCATGCCGTTCTCAAAGCACGTTTCTCTCGGATACAATGCGATAAATACACTCGTACTGGCAACAAGCAACGGTTGCAGCAGCAGCAGCAGAAAACACGTTTTTACTTTATCGCTTTCCCGCCCAACTCAGCACTCCCTTCCCCCTGCTATATATTTTCCCCGATCCCCCCTCAATATGCGGCACTTTGTCACAAGTGAACGTGTTGTTCTAGTTGGCAATTGCACATGTTCGTCTGGGCAGCAGCTAACAGGTATCCCCAAGATACATATACTGATACCGATATACAGATACAGATATATAGATAAAGAGACCATTACTTTGAGCCAGTGCTGCTGCAACAGGCAAGATTACACATAAACTTGGTTGATTTCGTGGAAATATTATAGCCGTATTTATAAGCCATAATTGAACGGTATACAGTTGTTGCTTCTGTGGAAATTTCCTATCGACTACTTAAAGGCATTATGTATTTTAGATATAGAATCAGAGAATTTTATAACCCAGGTCGATATATATTTATTAAAAGTTATTAAAGAAATGGTTTCCTTGCCAAAATTAATCACCAATCTGTAAAATATAGCTTCATCCGATGCAAAAACCTTTTTGTATTGTCATTCAGCACTTTTTGCCATTTTTTTTGGCGCGCAATTTAATTTTGGCCGCTTTTTGACTCATCGACAGCAGCAGCGGTTCTGCCTCAAGTCATGCAAGCAAAAAAAAAAAAAATAAATAAATAAATAAGAAAAGAGAAAGAAAATAAGAACAAGAATACCAAAAGAAAATAAAAACAACTGCTGCCCGTTCCTGTTGCTTTCTTCGCTGCCCGCTTTCTTCAGCACATTTCTTTTGAATTGCTCTTTGCCTCTCTTTATTTATTTCCAAAAAAAAAAGAAAAGGCAAGAAAATTTAAAGCATTCAAATGTTTATCGTAGCATTTAATTACTCTCAAATCTCTTTGATAGCTTTTGGTATTTGTTGATACTTCTATTATTTTTGTTTTTGGTTTTTTGGTTTTCATTTTGTGGGGGTGCCGCTGCTAGTGCGGCCCACTGTGTCGATGGTAATTACTCAATTGCTCATACGCCACGTTGCCTCTGGCTGCTTCTTCGCTCCGCTATGTTTCAGTTTCAGTTAAGTACATAGATAAAAAAAATAAATGGAATTGTTATTGCGGCTGGCATTCCGTGGTAGCCGTCGTATTTGACTTGTCTCTTTCGTTATATCTTTTTTTTGGCAGGTGCTTGAACTCTCTCCATTTTTATATCTTTATATCTGGTGGATCAACGCTCTCTGAACAGTAGAAAAATAGCAAAATAGATTAAATAAATTAAAAACAATAAATAATGGAAGTAACAAAACACTTACCTTATTTCTTATTAAAATTTAAATAAACACAAGTCAAATAATAAGTTTATTTTCCAATTTTCACCAAAATGACTCCCCTACATCTTATACTATCCCAAAAAATAACAAGTTTTACTCTACAAAGCACCCAAAAATATTACCAAAATAATTGTCATTGTTTTTACCTTAACTGCTTATAAATATTTAACCTTTTATGGAAATTTTCGCTTTGCCTTGCTGATGCTTTTTCGAAAAAACGTTTTGTGCAACAGCAAATCCAAATCAGTTGCAGTTCTAGAGTCATTTTTTTTTTATTGTTGTTGCAGTTGTTGCTTTCCTTTAGCTTTATGCGCCGGTTTACCTTCACAGCAAATGTTCTCCAAGTTGTAGCTACCTTTTTTTACCTGCTGCCGCTGCTGGTGTTGCTTTTGAAATCCAGTTTTGCGCAGCTGCAGCAACGCTTGTTGCGAATCAAAAAGCGCAGCCGCGAAACAGTTACGAGGCGAGCAACGCTGAAGCAACGCTGACACAACAAAAACAATAACAACAACAAAAGCATAATTTCGCTGACCCACTAAATTAAACAACAACATAGCGCAAAAATATAATTAAATGTGCGTGTCTGTCAATGTCTGTCTGTGTGACTGACAATCGCGCGACGTTTTAAAAAAATATACAGTTGGAATTCTTTAATAAAAAACCATTAGGGCACTAAGTTAAGTAGATTATTTAAAGGTTTTAAAGTAGAAATATTAAATTTTAGTTGGAATTCTTTAATAAAAAAGATGAGGGTACTAGTTGAGATAATTGTTTTAGGGTCACATCATCATCACATTTTTGTTGAAGTTCTTTAATCAAAAACATGAGGGTCATAGTTGAGATGACTATTAGGGTTTTAAAAAATATATTACAAAAATATTTCTAAATACAAAAAAACTTAAGTTTTTAATCAATTTCCCGACTAGGAAATATAATCATTTAGCTTAATATTCAATAAAAAAGTAGTTCAAAGTTTAATAGCTCAATTACGATTGCTAATAAGGCAAAGGCGATTATAAAATTAGACATAAGGCGATTGTACATAAAAAATATCATTAGGTTTAGCGATTCACAATTAGTAATCATTAATAATTAATTTAATTTAAATATAAATTTTAAAAGGAATATACATGGGGTTATTTTTCTTATATCTCAAAAGTCACTAAGATGAAGTTTCAATGGGAGAAAGATTACTATATATCTTCGAAATACATGCAGCTTATAGTATCTCCCATCTAAAAGTCAGGACTTTGTTTTCCTGTATCTTAAACTCCTATAAGATTGAATTACAGTGCAATAAAGTTCAAAATATATCTGTAAAATATCTTTCAAAACCTGCATTTGAAAGTATCTCAGATCTCAAAGTCCACCATGAGATACATGGTGTTTCCGGCTATAGAAGCTCGACTGTAGAAGCTGAGAATGGCAATAGTAATTGCAATAAAATCGGCGAGCAGCGCCAAATGCAACACTGCAAATTACAAGCTTGGCTTTAGCGGCGAAAAGCGAATCCGCTGGATTCGAAAAATAAAACCCTCGAGCGTTCGCTGGACGCGTGAGAGCGTAGGAGAAAGGGAAGGTGAGCGGTGAAAACGGTCAGTCATGTGCATTGGCAGCGACGTTAACTGCGGCAGGGGTAGAGGCGTCTGCTTTGCAAAACCGATGAATTCGCCTCGTGCGATTTTTTATATATTTTCTTTTTCTTTTTTTTTTTTTTGGTCATGCCAGCAATTCTTTGTAGGCCTTTCTTTGCCTTCTTTCCTTCATTCGGCTGCGTTTATTTTTATTTTCTTTATGTGTTGCTAACGGTGCTTGGGCTTTATATATATGAGATATATATGTATATATACTAAATGTAATTGTGTGCTTTTCTCTCTCCCAATTCGTATTTGTGGGTAAACACGTTTTTTATTTTTTTTTTGGAGCTGCGCTTTGCGAAATCGAATGCGAAATGCAATGGTGGTAGTTAACCCATTGATGCCCCCAGGAATTGGATCGCTGTAATTCCATCGATTGGAATTTCGGGGGAAGCTAAAAATAAGAGTTTATTTGGATTTTTTACTAAGTACTTTCATAGTTTTCACTAAAAGTTGTATCTTTAATTGGCTTCATTTCCTTCTGGATTTTATAGTAAATCTTTAATATATTTCTATCCTGAATATCTAATTGCTTACAAGCACCTATTCCCATATGAACCAGCTACTATATTATTATAAAATCCGTTTCTTATGAATATATCCAAAGAACTATAATTCCCTTAGTATTATCTTTGAGGTTTACTACAAGCCCTCACCCTGAAAACCTCTATCAAGCTTGTGGCTTTCTGGGTTCCATGCCTTTTTAGTACGATTTTGGGGTTTGTTTTAAGCGACCTTTTTATGTACTTATATATGCCTACCATATATATATCTGTATACCATATATATGCATATGTACACAAACAATCCCGATCGTTTTTTTCGTTTGCATTTCTTTTTTCGTGCCTTTTAAATGTATTGACCCAATTCTCTGGTTTGAGCATTGGAATTTCGTTTGCATTTCGTTTAAGTGACTTATATATATCCATACATACATATATATTCATATATATACACAGTAGCGATTTTATCACCTTTAAAAAGCTGTCATTTGTATGCATTAAATCTGAATTCCATTTGCATAATTAGAAGGCAAAAAGAAAGTGTTTTAAATATATATATTTATTAGACATTTGAATTGCTTTGCACACTTGCGGTTTGCTGCTTCGCCTCATAAATCTCTAATTTGTGACACTTAATTTTGAAGACTTTTTAAATAGCAGCTAATCTATTTGTCAAACATTTAATTAAAATGTTTCTTGAAATCACTTACTGTATGATTTGATTGAAAAGTCAATAAATTACTTTTCCCACTGAGAAAATGAATGCATACACGTGTAGAACTTCATTGGGAAGCACTTTTTATTGCTTAATTTCGATTTTTTATTATTTTTGCTTATTTATTAGCGGTTTCTGTTCTGTTCTTGTGACGGCGAGGAAAGAGAGGTATTTTTTTTTAGCCACGCGAATTTTTTTATTGCTGCAAATGCAGAAAAAGTGGCTGTTCGATGAGGAATAAAAAAAGAACACTTTTTGTGGTTTGCCCTCGGCCCAAAAACTTTTTTGTTCCCACCAACTGAAATATATATATTATTAAAACCATTTTCATTAAAAACTTAATAAAGTTATTAATGTTAAAAGGGTGTGTGCCATTAATATTGTACTCTAAATGGATATAAATGAATTGTTAATCAAAATATTGCTGTGATTAACTATGGCATTGGTTAACCTGGCCTGCAATGCAACCATTTAAGAATTAATTAATTTTCCCACTCGTGCCAAGTGTCATTTATCAATGGCAACAGCTCCTATAGTAATAATAATTATTTAAATGCAATAATTATATAATTTTCTCTTTTTTATCTGTCTCTTTATAGGTAAGTTCACCGATATTTATCACTCTTCCATCCGATTGTAATTTATGGTATGTGGATTTAACACAAATTATTTCATTGCCTTTCGAGGGGGTTGAAGGAGGGAGATTAGAAAGTGCAAACAAGAATTTTGTATAGTGGAAAGTATCTTTAGCCTTAATGGCTTTTGGTATTATTATATTATGGCGTGATTGAGGCGAGAAGCCGGAAACAATCGCAGCGTTGATAATCAAATAACAGTTGGCCAACAACTGCAGCCATATTATGTGTCTTTAGCCCCGTTTTATTATACATGTATTATGGGATATGGATTGAATCGCACATTATTGATAGCGTCGACTGTGGCTCGCCAGGTTCGCGTTTCCCTGCTCCATATAAAAAAAAAGATAAAAAGATACAATACTTCAATTTTATTTATTTATGGAGCGCACTTTGCATTGTTGGAATAACAGCGCATCAAAATGAGCGACAGTTCGTTCACACCAAACACGCAATAAGAGACAACACACAAATGCCACATTTCTCTTTCCCTATCCCTCAACCCAACCCTCCCCCTGTCGCTCTTTTTATCGTGAAATATATTTAAATTGTTCCCTGGCACATTTCGCTACTGATAGCACATTTCAACGGCAGCTACAGGGAGAAAAAAAAGGCAGAAACAAAACCAAACACCTAAGAAAACATTGTGGATCAGCCCAGGCTAGCAAACAGAACAGATCACCTTCCACCCAAACAGCGAAAACATCTTACATATATTATTCTTGGCTGACAAAGAAAGTCGATTAAATGTACCTTTTAACTTGACTGACTTGACTGCTTTTAAATGAAAAGAAGAACAATTTGAAGCTTGAAAAGGTATTTTATTTATGCACCAAATGTTAACTGCATAGCAATGTAGGTGTCCTTAAACAATTTGGGTTTTAAATAAGACCAAAAAAATGCTAATTTATTGGGGAATTAATAAAGGAAATAAACCCTTAAAATATAAAGAAAATAAATTTCAAAATGTTAAAGGTTTAAATCATTTATTTATTAAAGTATTTAATGCTATTACCTCTAAATATATAGCTCACAGTTCCCCCTATGGTCTCTGGCCAAAATGGTAGCGCACAAGCCAAACCAAGAAAACTGAAAAAAAGCCAACAACAATAAATAAAGTGAAATGTGTTTAAATATTGATAAAAACAATAAGAATAGCAGCGCGACACAAGCTGGAAAAATGCTGTTGCACACAAAGAAAACAGAGCGAAAATAAAAACTTGGCCTGGCCTGGCCACATGTGTTAATTTGTGCTCACTGAGTGAGGGGGTTAAAAGGTAGGGGGCAGGGGAAATAACCAGTAGGTGGCCACAGGTGGGGTGGACAGGGTAAACTTCGGATCGGCAAACTGCTGACAAATATTTAATGGCTGTCGAGTTCGGTTTGCTTAGATCCGCTCAATTCAGTTTTTTACCCAGCCCCCCAGACTGTATAGAACGTACAGTGGGTCAGGTGCAAAAGTGGGTGAGGTGGGGTGTGTGTTTGTGTGTATTGTTTACACAAACAGCTCCCGTTTCGCTTTTCTTTTCCTATTTGATGATTAACACATTTCCAGTCACCAGTTGTTGTGTTGGCTTAGCAGTTGCATATACACACACGAAAAATATGCAAATATTTTTAGATATTTGATGACGAAGATACCACCCATACACAAAAATAAGCTGATAACAAAAGAGTTTCATATTTATTTAATGCTATAGTTAATTGTTTATATTTTAATATTGAAGTTTAATTAGTTAGTGATGTTAGGAATACAAATATTTGTTTATTTAAAAGCAAAGAACTTGAAATAAACAAATCTATCATCAAACTATGCATACTTTCCTTGAATTTTATTTAAGTTTAAACAATTAATTTGCATAAATAATCAAAGAATTGCCAGGAATTATATTTGTTTCTTGATAAAATTAGAGAAACACTTTAACAAAGATTCAAATATTTCCTTTAAATTTGGTAAAGGAAATAATGCCATGGTTTGAATCATTCTCAATATATTTTCACAGTGTATTGAGTGGCAATTGTTTTGGTGGTTGCTTGAGGAGTGCCACAGGGGTTTGGTACGAGGGCGTAGTACTATCTAATGGGTAATGATGTGGCTCCTTGGCCGAAGCGATGCGACTCGTTAATTTAGTGGCCGCCAACGACGACGATGGAAGATGCCGTCGCGGCCAAAGTAAACATTTGAATAGAGCCCGCGAATTGCTCCATTGCTACGCTCTACCTCCTCCCTCAATTGGATTAGAGGGCGTGGCTCTGGACTCCCGGCGTGCGGAGTTCATGCCGCTTTTTGCTGTTGTTTGCCTAGTGTAGGCAGCGTCGCAGGTGGTGTTGATGATGATTATGGCCATAGCTTCTCGACGAGCTCCTCTTTCTCTCTCTGTTTGCTCCCGAAAAAAGTTGGTAAATGAAATTTTTATCGCACTGCAATTGCTGGAACTCTTGGTGGCCATAAATTTGGCCAAGCACTACATGAAGTTATTTTGGGGGGGATTATTCTCTAAGTACGTGTGTGCGTAACGCCCCAGGCTTAGCACTTTAGGTGCCAGAGAAAATATAGTATTAGCATTAGTTTCAAGTGGACACAAGGAGTGAGAAATGGTTAGTTAAAGTTTAGAGAAAAGTTTACGTCGAAAGATTTGATTTTTTTTGTGGAAATAAATAATCTAAGGATTTCATTTACTTTACAAGTGCTGTAAAATAAATTAAATCATTTGAATATTTATTATTTATTTATTCTTTCATTATTCTAACAAATATCTATTTAAAATTTTCCTCTAATAAACCATCGATATTTTTTGCATATCCACCAATTAGTTGCGGGCCATATAGCTGCTTATATTGCGATGAGCTTATTAACTGCTCATTAAGTAAATGATAAATGCTCATGTTAAATCGGCCAGACACTTATTTTGCGAACGGGCCAGCAAATAAAGATTTTTGGCATTTGGCCTAGAGCTGATATTATATGGCTCTCTCTTCGTCATGCACGTTGTAAAATAGATCAAAAGCTTATAGAATAATGAAAATTGAATTTCCGCTGGAGGCATTTATGAATAATTAAAGAATATTATTCATTTACCAGATACTTATTTGGGTCGTCGGCTGGCACGTGCCTAATCCTTATATAAGTTTCAGATTCTTAAGTATATTTTTTTGTTTGCTCACCCACTCGGGGTGGATTCGATTACGCATCCCGCTGATTAGTTTTGCTTTGTCGGCGCTTCCCGGTCGGCCAATTGTCAAGTAAGAAAAATAGCGGAAATATTTTACTCATTGACGTTGCAGAAGACTAAAAAAAGAATGAATAGAAACAAAGACTAAAAACTAGAATATATTGCGGATTCTTGAAGGTATTGAAACACCTCGGGAACATTTCAATTGTGCACGCCCAGAGAGAGGAATGTTTACCCCCATTTCCCATCATCAGCACAGCATCCCCACTCGATGATGATGATGATGATGATAATGATGATAACGATGTCCATCCACATCATTCCACATGACAGACGGAGATTGCGTGAAAATCTCACAGATTTGTTGACATTTCTGCTTACATTTTATTCAATTGCTGATGTTGTGCGGTCGGCCGGGAGTGTAGACCAAAAATAAATATAAATTAATCTTATTCTCATGCATGTACGATTTACTTTGTGTTTCTACGCAATTGAAATTAGTTTTACTAAATTTATTTTAATTAAACAGCCAGCCCCAAAGGGTTGACCGCATTTCTCAGCTCATTTCCTGAATTGTACAACGAATCTCTGAATCCTTGCCCCTCTTTGGCAATCAATTTCTGACTCAATACCAAATTTATTTCCATTTTCCTAACCGCACACCCGCCGCCGCCGCCACCTTGCATTTATTTTTATGCGCATTTAAAAGCATTTTCCATAAATAAAAAAAATTATGAAAAAAGAAGCGATACGAGAGGCCCAAAACAGACGAATTAGTGAGGATTTTCACATGAAAAGCGGCGCGTAAATTGCGCGCAGACCACAAGGAGGCTGGCGATGGTTGGTAAAAATGGTGAGGTAGGGGGGATTGGGGAAGGGAAATGAAAATTGTTTTATGTTTGAAGCGCCCGAAAGATTTTTCCACATAAATTACATGCACACGGCCGAAGCAGCAGAAGCAGAAGCAGAAGCCGACTGTTGTCATAAGTGATCAACGCGGTCGGACCTCAGTCAGCCAGTCAGCCCATCCATCCATCCATCCCTCTATCCCTCTGTCCATACCTCCATCTCTCCATCTGTCCGTGTGAGTATCTCTAGTTTGTTGCTATATCCACTGGCACGTCAAGTGAACTGACATTAAAATGACGAAAACGCAAATCAACAGCAAACAACAAACAGCAGCAGCAGAAGCAGCCGAAGGAACTCTTTGCCTTCGGTTGAGTTTGTTGAAAAGATGGATGGATTTATGGCTCAGTTTGCGTCCCTGCCTGCCTCTTATTTTGTTGTATTTATTTTTGCACGGTGGGTGTCTGGCTCGTCAATAGTTTTTCATCAGGAAAATGGATAAGTTTTCCTAAAGGGATTGGGTTTTAAGATGATTAAATTAAGAGAAGGTAGCTTAAGATAGTTTTTATGCTATAAAATAGTTTGATTATTTAATAGGAGATTCTGGAAACCTATAAAAATGTTTACAACTATGAAAAATAAGTCTGTTTTAGGAAATTCTTCTTAAGATTTAGATATTTAAGGCTTGTATTAAATGAATATAGAAAAATTGTGGAAATATATTTTTACTTAATGAATCTGAATGCTTAAACCTGCTCAAGGCAAACTTTATTTGTTTATAGATTCGATCTTAGGGAATACAAATATCTTTTCTGTATTAATTAATTGTACATTAATTGGTAAATAAGATTCAAACCATTATTATTGACTAACCAAGTTCGATTCCTTTAGCCTAAGTGGCTTAAAGGCCAAGAAACCAGATTAATATCTGTAATTAAATTTGTGGCCTTAATCTCAGTATGTGGCCAGAGGGGATTGTTCACAGTTTCTAATTGAAAATCATTAGAAACCAAAGCACATGCAATTTACTTTTTCCCCCCCCCAGTCCATATTGTTCTTGCTCTCTTGTACACGTCAACTGTGAAAAGCCAGGGGAGGGGGAAATGAAAGGGGTAGGGAAAAACGAGCATGGGCACGGCACGGAAAAATCAAACGCCGAACTAATGACAATTTTCAATGCTCCACGTGCTCCACCACCGCCGATGCCCGCCACCCGCTGTGACTAATGAGCGTTGCTAACTGAGATAAGAGATCTGGCCAAATGGCAAATACTGAATATATAGAACAGAGCAGAGCAATTGCCGTTTGTTACCAAGAGATTTGGCCGCCGTCAGAGTTTAGAAACAAATCTGAAATATAGAAAATAAAAACATACAAATGTATTTAGGAGAGTACTTATGTCATTTATGAGAATGTATCTCTGACGTGTGCGACCGCAGAATTTCAAAACCATGATGAGGTTGATGATGATGATGATGATGATGCCGATGAGCAATGCCAATAGCATCCACGATTCAGTACGAATATCTATATTATATAGTTTAAAAGGTTTGTCTTTTTGGGGGGAATGATTGATTGCCGCCAAAGAAGTGGAGGCCGCGTCGCGAATTATATCTCTGAGATACAAATGCATTTGCTGTTTATAACTTGCACATTGTTATATTATTTTCAAATGGCAAGTCTCACGAATCATTCTGTTGTTTTATTCATTTTGATGTTGGGCCCACTTGACTTGGACTTTTGATGTTTTTACTTGGCCTGGCCAAGACCCAAGCAGGCAGCAGCAGCAGCAGCCACAGATCTGGCACTCGCTCTTGTCGCTCACTGATCTGCAGCATTTAATTTCATTTCATTGTGGTGGCTGCTGTTTTAATTAAATTTCGCAATGCAAACGGATTTGTTGAAGAAAACATTTTGTAAATTGCATTTTATATGCAATTTTCCGTTCGACATTGGGCCTCAGGCTGGCTGTAAGGGGTAAAGGGGGGTTTCTTCTGGGATTGGACAGAAAAAATGACCGGAGTGCCGCCCGTCTGCTGGCTGGCGGAATACAGTGCATCTAATTGCGAGTAACAAATGCCGCCTCATGTTGCTGTCGCCAGACATTTTTCCCCTCTGCCAGGCATTTCAATTTTTCTTTTTTTTATTTTTTGATTTTGTTTTTGGCTCGAAGGCAAGATGATGACTCTGGGCTTCTTACATGTGAAGAGCACCAGCATATGGGCGAGATGGACACTTTTGGGGCTGCTGGCGAAGTTTTGTTGATTAGCTTAGCTACCTGGTACAATTAGGAGCAACAAATGAGTTGAACAAATGCCACAAATGGATCATCTTGTCTTCAGTTGAGGCAAGGCAGAGACAGATAGAAGTCCTTGTGTGGTTTTATTAGTTTTTTTCTGGTTTAAATGTGACTTATAATTAATAATTAAGGCAGAAATTCGACGGTTGCTAAGCAGTTAAAGGAAATGTAAACAAGAGGAGAGCCTTTTATTGGGATATAGTTATGTTTCTTTACCAATTTCCTTTTTAAAAGCTTGGTTTTCAGCTTTGATTACAAGAAATTAGCAGAAAAATGTATATAAAAATAAATCTTTATTGAATTTAAGATTTATTCCTTTATCTTTTACTCTTAGGAAGTCTGCCTGCGGGGACATTTTGACAAAATGCCAGTACATACTTCAATTGTCTAGCTCCCCGGACCGTCATTCCCTTTCTGACTGCCTGTCTGTCCGTTTGTCTGTCTGTCTGACTGAATCTGGCAGTATTTCTGGCTATTTTTACTACCTCGATTCTTTATCTGAGATTCTGCAACTTGCAGTTTATTGCGATTTCTTCATCTTCATCTTCATGACGGCGACACATCGTTTTCTTTCTGTCTCTTCCCAGTCCGTCGATTTTTGTGCTTTCTTTTTTGTATTTTATTTTTTTTTCTGCGTGGATTTCTTGGCAAACGCATTTATATTGTGCACTTGTATCTCTCGGCATCTATATCTATGTATCTGGTGGATGTGTGGCTGCTGATGCTGCTGCACACTTTATATGAACAGCAACCGCTTGATCGACTGAGTGCAAATTTCTCGAAGCGAAATTTATTTGTGATTTGCAATTCGCAATTTGCATGGACCCACCGACCGTATGTCGTCGTCATTCAGTTGCATCCCTCCCCATGTGAGATTTTGTGGGTAATTCATCTTCATTTCGTTGCGGTTCGAGCTGAAATGCGTTGCGGTATGCAGCCGCGACACTGCAACACCGCTGCTGCACCACCGCTGGCTCGCCTTTGGGCTATTTTCAATTCGTCCGCCGCTGTGCTAAAAATGTTTCAAATGTTTTTAACCAAAAATAAAGCGAAATCGGAAAGACAACAAAATCACGATATATAGATGCTGCAGGCAACACACAAATTGTACAGTATTTTTTCTATAGGCTCAATGCACCACTCAAGTCCTAAACCCTCCAACAAACCATCTATCTATCTATCCATCTAGCCAGCCATCCATCCATCAATCATTTTAGTAGCTTGTTGTTCCTGCTGTTTTTTTTTTTGTAATTTAATCAACAGTTTCCAATGCTGTGGGATTTTCTTACTCGTGTGGGGGTGAGTTTTATGGAAACTAAAAGAAAAAAAATATATAAAATACAGGGAAAATTGAGAGAGCTCTTGAGTGGTAAAAGAGAGGGGTAAGGGAAAAAAGAAAAATGTGGATGGTTGGTGTATTATTATTAAAGGCAAATTTGACAGAAAACAAATGTTTCCTTCGGCTGGCATGCCGCTCAGGTCTTTGTTTTATTTTCTTTTCCTCGGATTTTCATACAAATCGCTTTGTATGCGTCAAAGTTGTTGAAATTTGAATTAACCCTTGGATAAACCAAGGACGTTGTTGGTTGTGGCAGGAAACTGTCGGTTGGCATTAGGTATAGGATTACCAACATCTCAGTGATGATGTGAAGCGGATAATGAAGTTGCCAAATGATCAATTTACCAAAGCTGAAAAGTAATTGAAATTTATTTGAATTTATATTTTGATTTTTGCCACTTAAATTTTGGTTTTTCTTTGTTAAAACTTGATAACTCTGTTGTCCTTTTTGTCAGTTAAATTAAATATAAATTTAATTGTTTTCTGTAAACAAATCTTTGTAGTTGTAAGTTATTTAAGATTAAATCAGTTCAAGTTTTCTAGTTTTGTAAATGCATCTTAAATCTTTTATCTCTTTATTTTTTGCTCTTGACTGTAATTATTCCAGCCAATTGTAAAATATAAGCTAAGTTCAGCTGTTGCCTTCGAGTTCATCGCTGTTTGCCTTAATGTTTACATATTTGTATTTATTATACGTATACAGAAACTCGCACTGGCATCTAAAAATACGTCACAAAGGCGAACCATTAACCTAATTGCAAAAGTCAGGCAATGAATACAAAGGCCCCAGGTAGCAACAGTTCTCCTCTTTATATATATTTGTATATATATATAGAAAGAATAGGGTTAAGTGAATCCACTCCTGCGAAATGCATCGACGCTCTTAAAGTGAGTCAAAGTCGGCTATGAAATAATTGCGGCGAGTGCTGAATCGGAACTTGGAAAAAGTTAATTAACTTTAATAGTAATTAGTTAGTAGTCCAGCTGCCTGACAAGTTCAAGCATCGTGTAAGCGAGGCAGAAACGACAAGAAAAGTGCCAGCAAACTATGGAGAAAAGTTAAGGAAAACGTCAAGGTGGAAAACTCTTGTAATGATTAGAAAATTATCCAAGTTTTGCCAAAGCCTAAGTACCGAGTTAATTAGTGCAGGGCGCTGGCATCGTCAGTGTTTCGGTGTCAAGAACAACTGGCCCAAAAAACACCTGCCTTGCGGAAAAATGTGAAAAATTTAAATTCACTCCACGGCAGCAGCAGCCCCTTCGCAGATGTCGTCGCCCACTGATTGACATTTGAACGTGACATGAACATGGTTCACCTAAATTCCGTAATTTATTTCGAAAAACTCGCCTCGACTAACTGAAAACAAAACGGAAATTATGTTAGCTATGCCAAAAAAAAACCTACGTTTTGGGCTGGCTTTAACCGCATTTAACAACAAATATTATTCAGCATTGAACATTTAAACATATTCCCGTGACAGCGTCAATTAACGTGCGAAAGGAAAAACATAAAATAAAAAAGTGCATTTTTGCACTTAGCCTTAGAAAATGTGTGTGTTTTTGCATAAGCTTAAATTATGCCATTAGTGAAGAAAATCAATTTGGTTTTTACGTCAGCGAAGCGGTAATTAGGATAATGTATGATATGCGGGATCATTATTTTAGGAAATTTCTTTAATGTTAGGAGATTTAATATAGGTTTTTAAACCAATTTAAATATAACATTTTATTAAGGATATTTATTTTTTAATATGGAAATTCTGGTTGAAGTCTGATATGGCAAAGAAGTAAGATTTTATGGAAAATTAATTACTATTTGATTTATATATTTGCGGGGTTATAAACACACTTAGAAACGTAATGTGAAATTAGTATTTTGAAATTTTAAAATTATTTTAAAGCTTGAAAAACTAAATTTATGATAAATCAATATTTATTTTTAATTAATTTTAGTTTTATATCATACTTTGCCAGGAAAATAACCAAATAAATTTAAATTAAATGAAATAATTCCTTTTAACCACATAATTACAATTGACTCAGTGGCTTTAACTTAAACTTCTAAAAAATATTGCTTACCAAAATAAGATTAAATGGAAATAAATCCCTTTAGCAATCTGAATTTATGACCAAATATATTGAAAGCCGCAATATAAACACAAATATGCAGCACATGCCGAACTAAACACTCGCTCAGAGCCAAGCATATTTACTATATGTATATATTTATATCTGTATATTGATAAATCTGTTGTTGTACTATACTCTTCGTCACCACAAAAGCCCGATACTTATCCATATATATATATTTGTGTTTGTGTACATATTTTTACAGTCCACACAACAACAGAACCAGCAGCAAGCACTTATGAACAAGTCAAATGACGATGTACGGAGAAAGCGTCCCGAGACTACACGGCCAAATCACATTCTACTCTTCACCATCATAAATCCCTTCTATCCCATCACAGTTGTAAGTACACAAAGCGATATATATATCTATATATTTTACTATATCTCTCCTGCAGCATTGCCTTCCATACATACATAATATATATATTTTTACGGCTATATTATCCTATATATCCTCTAGCTACTTAGTATGGGGAAATGTCTTAGGGGGAAGATATATTTTTTGTTGCCTTATTTTTTGGCAAAATATTGAAGAAAATAAAATAAAATCCATTGCAATTTGTTTTGTGGCTGTTGAGAAACTTGTCACACACTCGACCGGAGTTTACAGGGATGTGTGAGCTAAGGATTTGAAAGCGGTTATTTGCCACATTGTTGCCTCTGGCCTGAACCTATATACATACATATATAGACCCCACATGAGTGTTGATTGCATCTGGCTTTGTGGTATTTTCTGCTCTTATCACAACATTAGATACTTTTTAGCTACAAAATGGCCAGAAAGTGTCCTTCGAGACTCGGTTATAAGTGGAAATGGCAGCAGATGGGTCTGGATATAGACGAGTGTTTAGCCCAAGTGCATTGTTAGACTTGCAACAAATTGCAACGTCAACAGCAACAATTATAAGATGAGGAAAAAACAACACAATGTACTGGAAAAAAATGAAATAAAAAATGCATAAAGTACTCAAGTGTTATGGGGCTGGAAAAACGTGCAAAAGCCACGCCCACACAGAAACGCATAGAAACAGAAATCAAAACTAGGACTCGAAATGTTTTTTTACTCTGCCTAAACTAGGGAATGTTGAGAAAATAAATAAGCTGAGAATGCAAGTTTAAATTAAGCTTAGTTTTATTTTTTAATTATTTAAAATCAGCCGAAAAGTTCCCCTTCTTAAGCCCCAGTATTTAATAAGTAAAAAAAATATATTTTCTGAAAAGCAAACTTACTTCATTTAAAAGTGGATCAAGCAGCTCTTTGCTTACCCATTTTTGCCCAACCCAGTTATCCGCCATAGTTATAGCTGTCGCCCTATATCCTGGCGGTCCTATAGGGTAGAGACACTTACACACACTTTCAGCCGAGACACGCATACTGGCACAGTTTATTGTCTTTTTAGCAAAGGCAGAAAACATTTGGCGGCACAGGCACTACAGCATAGGCAAAGAAAAACAAAAATGCGGAAATGTTCTGCCTTTCATATTTTCTGTGAACTGCACAGAGAAAAATTAGATATAAAATAGCATATTATATTGTGTTTTATGGGTTAGCAGTAAAATATAGTTAAATTTTATACCAAAATGTTTGTAAAGGATTAAAACAATCTGTTAAATTTTATGAGTATATAAAAATTTGTTTATAATTCTTATCTTGTTAAAGTCAGGATAATAATTTCCTTATATCAATCTTTTTCAAGTGCCTAACAATCATAGCTTTTCTTTGGTAACTTAATTAACATTTTAACCCATGAAACTTGACTTATCCATTTTCGGATGAATTTCATAGCAACTTTCTTATAATTCCAAAAAATTATACACTAAGGGTTAAAAATGAAGCTTAAGGACACCCTTTTACAGGATCAAAACAATAAAGGATGCTTTTGGGTAATAAATTAGAAGAAATCCCAACAAAAACAAGGACTTTCCAATTTCCTGTTCTTTTAAATAGTAAAAAATTCTGTTCTATTAGGATTTTTCAACTTTAACTATTCCGCTCCCCCTTTTTTCACAGTGTATGTGTGTTTGAGAGAAGTGTTTGTGCCCAGGCAATTGTATTTTCCAACACTCGAGCCAAGTGCGAGCGTAGTGGAACATAAAATCCTGTGAAGTGGAAAACATGCAGTATAAAAACTACAAAAACTGAAAATTATTTGGGGCCAGCAGCAGGAGCAGCAGTTGCATTCTGCAGTTGTTTGTATACATGTTGGTGCGTTTGTTGTGCGAGTGGGTTTGGTTTTGGTGGATAAAGCCAGTAAGCCCAGACATGTTAATTCGCATCCGACAAAATGGCTGCCTCTGCCTCTGCCTCAGTCTGAGCCTGGTGCAGCAGGATATTCCATTCGTTCGTTCGTCCGTCCGTCCGTCCGACTGAATGACTCCTCGCAGATCCCAGGTCCCATTGTCGTAAAGTCCAACTCACTGGATTTATATTCTCGCGCAGCCTTTTCAACGGAAATAAATCTTTCTGTTGACTTAAGTCATCGCCACGGAGAAGCGTTGTTTGCCGTGGAATTAAGCAATTCTCTTTACAATTCTCTCAACAATCCTCCACCGTTTCTCTCTCGTTATGGCGACACAAATTAAAAGCTTCTGGCAGCTCGGAAAAATATCTGTTACATCTGCCTCTTATTGAGCGGCATTCCGCTGTTTTAATGAAGCTGCAAATCGGATTAAGTGCATTTCCTCTGACATCAGAAGTATGATTTAAGGCTATCAGAATGCACAACGAATACAGGCCACTTTTCGGAGTATGAACAGGATACTGGAATGACATTATATAAGCAAGATTTTTGAGATATTTTAAAGTACAGATCAGACTACGTATAAATTCCCATTAAATCAAACTTTGGCGCTAAATTATTTAGCACTTTTCTAGGCCATTTAAAATTGAATTTATATGTGCTGCCGCTGCTGCAGCTGCCGGTACTGAGAAGTGCAATTTCTCCCACTGAAACACTCTAAAGAAACATGACCGAAAGAAAACTGTTTCCGGAAAGTTTTCCGGGAAAAACTTGGGCGTAGCACGTTCGTCGGAGCGAAGGAACGCTCCATCATACGCCTCAACTAGCTTTGGCTTAACTAATCGCAAACTAAACGACCTCTAATAGCAGCCGGAACTTTTGTCAACAATGCAGACTCCCATTTCCACTGCCATTTTCCCCGACTCTTCCTTATCCGTTTCCACCCAGTCACACATGCACATGCCGAAAAGCAAAGTGAGCTGCTGCGAGACGAACTTTTCCAGAGCTATGCTTCGCTTTTCACATTTCCACAGCAGCAGCAGCAGCCAAGGAGAAGAGATGGGGAAATGAGGGCAAAAGGCCGCTTATCCGCACGGAACAAAAAGCTTTCGGGGATAAGATTAAAAACTTTTTAATAAGAAGACACTAAAAGCATCAAAGGAAATTTGCTTATGCATACACACATATGTGCGGAAAATGCCAGCCGAGGAGAGGCGAAAACCAGATGATAGATGATAAAGTTGTGTGCGCCCAAACACTCGCCAACAAAAGCCACGAACCGGGATGTTAAAGTTGAAGAGTTGCAGAAAAAATGCAATAAAAGTTGCTCCCTTGACGACCAAAACGACGAAGGACGACGGGTATTAGCTGACACCAGCGGAGGGGCAACAATGTTCAATAATGTATTAGCATGAAGGCCAGAAGGCGTAGCTGCAGCCACAATGCAAATGCAACCAGGCAACCCCAAAGGAGGCTGCTGCTACTCCTGCTGCACGGCTGGCATATGTAAAACCCTCTTTGAAGCGGCTTATCAGAACTCGGTTCGACTTTGTTGGCAAAAGAAAAAAATATGGCCAACGGGTTGAGAGAAAAAAAAAATACAAGAAAGAAGTTTATTGTTGTGAAGGCAAACGACTATGAGATACCCGGTTAAGCATCAGGCATCATGCTAAGGAATTCCTTTATTGACAAATCTAATAGATTTTTAACATAAATATTATTTCTCAAGGTATTTAGTTTCTATTTATTTTTTTATAAATAGAAATCTTGGGTTTTTTGGGGATACTTCTTCGAATAAAATATAAATTAATAATTTAGGGGTGTAAATTAGGGTAGCTTTTCTTGAACAATTAAAGAATTTAATTTAAGAATCTTTGTCCTATGAACAGCTTATCTTCTTATTTATTTCTGATATTAAAAAGGTTAATATCTCATGTTTAACTTCTTTATGAGAATAAGGTTTTCTATAGTTTTTCCTAGCAAGTTGCCTTTAGAAATCATTTTCCTTTTATAATATATATCGAATCAGTTCAGATATACCCTGATTTTGAGCAAATACCAAGCAGGCGCAAGCTGCGAGGCTGCAGTCAGCCATAAGCTAAAGCCCAGGAATGTGTAACGGCAGCTGCAGCTTTTTCAATATGTGACACATGAAGGAGCAGGAGCAGGAGCAGGGCAGGAGTGGGAGCAGAAGTGGGAGCAAAATCTAGGAGTTGGAGCAACCGGCGTAACAAGCGGAGAAGCATCAGCATCCAACAGACCATAATGCGTGCGCCTGGCAAAAGCCAACGAGCTAGGACGCAGGGTTTGGGGTTGATGCTGCCTGCTAGCTGCAGTAGCAGCAGCAGCGAAGGACATGCGGTGACGGCAAAAGCCGTAGCTGTAGCAAAAGCCATAGCCAAAGCCAAAGCCAAAGCCATAGACCTAAACCGACCGTACCAAGCCCGTGGAAAATCCATGCCCCTTGTGCCACACAGCAGGAGGAATGAGTTGGATAAGGACCCGAGAAAAAAAGGGTGGGCGGCATGGGGCGTGGCTCGTGGCAACTGAGGTTTTCAATAATGCACGTTCTACGGCTCCCATGCCGCGTATTGTATTGCATTTTGTTTATGCATGCGCCCATCAAAGATGGCAAAGATGCTCGACAAATGGAACTACAGTGAACATGTGGGGAAAGAATGAGCACTGAGAATAAAACAAGGATGTATTTTAAGGCCTGAAAAAATATGAAAGATAAGTAGGAGGACTTGATATACCTTCTTAAAATGCCCATAAAGATTTTTCTCTAGTTTTCCCAACTCATAATCTCTAAAAATTGCCCTAAAATTTATGCACTGCTTTTACAACTTGTTGAGTCCTTTGCCTTGGGCTAAAATGATCGGTATCCTGATAATAAATTTTATTTCCAGTGCTAAAACGGGGGATAGATACACAGGTTTCCTAGTTTGACAAATCGATGAGGTGGTTCCCCTTCCGTTTTCCACCCATTTCATTTTTTTACCGCTGCTATTCCCGTTTTCCGCACCCGCTGCCACTTTTTTTTATGTGCTTCTGTTTTATGTTTGCCGCCGTTTGTGACAGAAAAATCTGGCATAAAAAGTTGGCTTTATGGGAATATGCAAAACAATGGATTACGATGTGTGAGGCCCATCGAACTTTGATTGGTCGATGCCCCCATCCCTACCTTCCCACTCTCTAGAATCGAAAAAGGAAACGTTCTAGACTTATATTTAAAAATGTATCTGATACTATTTTTAATCTCAACGATTCCTTGTTTGAAAGGACAGTTCATTGAGCCCACACATAACCACTAGGCCTTCATCTATTGACTACCTGGATCACTGAAATGGCTGCTGAGTATGTTATATAGCAGATCCGGGAAGCATTTGATATCGTTTTTGGTCAGATGTCCGTTTTCATACATTTTCGAAAAGATCTGTGGATTCAATAGAGGTTAATTCTATATTTTTTAGACTATTTAAAGACCTACCAATGCCCTGAGCTGAGTATCATTGAACTGTTTGGTTCTCTTCTTTCGCCAGCTAAGATGTTCGGCCCTCTCCATGTCGCTGATAGCGTCCGCTGTCCAATCCATGGACCGGACAGGTTGAATCCGTTTAGGTTGGCTGACTGGCAACTGAGCTGATTTCCACTTGGAGCTGGTCAGCAAGCTGGAGCTGCTTAGCCGGGGTCTGAGCTTCTTCCACTTTCGATTCGATTGGGAGGAGCTTTGTATGCTCTTCCAGCTCTGCTTGCTCTTGGAGCTCTGCTTGCTCTTGGCGCTGATCCTGCTCTTTAGGCTCACACAGCTCTTGGAGTCCGGTGGTTCACTGGGCTGACCGCCCTCAAGTCGCCTACTCTTGGCATGCTCCTCCAGAAACTTGGCATCTTGCTGAGCCTCTAGCTCCAGCATACGCTGCTGTCGCACACGATGGCTTAGGTGACGCTGAATTTTCCGTCGGTGGGACTTGTTGATGCTGGGGGGATGCTTCTCGCGACGCCTTCGCTGGCGGTTGCCTTGCTCCGCTTTAGCAAAGAGCGGCGCCAGGAGCTGTTCCTTTTGAAGCTGTATCTCACGCGCGATCACTGCACGGTGCTTTTTGGCCCGGGCTTCTTCCTCCTCGCGGCGACGCCGCGCATTCTTGATTATTGGATCCACCTGAGCTGCATCGGATTTAAGATCACCTGGCCAGCGAAGGGGCTTGCTTGCCGGCTTATGAACGGAGGTTACATTATTTTCCTGCACTTTATCATGGAGTTTCTGCATTTCCTGGTGGGGTGTTTATATTTTGGATAAATTGTATATTTTTTAGATAGATTATTGCCTTAAACCCACCTGTTGAGTATGCTCCTCCCGTCGCCGACTGGATAGTGTACCTTGAAACATTCGCGACTTGTTTTGATCGTAGAATTTGCAATAATATTGCACCTTCTCGGATTCCCGGGGCGGCATGATGCGTCGATAGTTGCCCAGATGACTCTCCTCCCAGGCAATTTGCTGGGTGAGAGATCCAATGGAAAAGGCCTGCCGCACATCGCAGCATCCGCCTGGCTCGCGACCTGACGACGAAGAGCCGGGTATCGGGGCCGCAGACTTCTTGTTGTAGATGTTCCTCAAAAGTCTAGTTCGATGCTCTATGCGGTCATCACGAATGATCTGTTCCTTGTCCACCAAAGCTGTGCTGAGCATATTCAGGGTGTCCCGAATGAGAGGCCGTTTCACCTCCATATCCACGGTCTCGTCTGCACTTAAACTTGGCGTATGATTCACCTCCAGGATGTAGGGCTTTAGCTTCCAGTCCACCAAAATGTCAAAGCCCAGCAGCTGGAAGGCGGCCTGAATCTTGTCGTGCTTCGGAAAGCACATATTATAATTGTGCTTCAGCACTGGCCACGCGCTGATGATTGTCTTGATGATGGCATCGTCTACACTGGCCCAGAACTCGGCCACATCGTAGTTGTGTTCCAGCAGCCACTTGTTGAAGGCACTTAGCTTCCGCTTAGAGCCAACTTCTGGGCTGTTGCCCACCATATACTGGGAGTTCCGGCGATTAAGGCAATAGTTGGTCAAATGCATAAATACATTGTGAGCGTTGCCCAAGGATGGGGCTACATATTTCTGGGTGGCGAAGCGGGCAAGGCCTTCATTGTAGACAAAAATGCGCAGGGGATCCACCGAGGTGACCAGCGTGTAGACTCGTAGATCAAATTTATAACCATCGATCAGCAGGGGCTAAAAGGGGAATAGAACTTTATTAATTAAAGAATCTTAAAGTGAGCAAAGACTGAACCTACCCGCTCTATATAGGTCTGACAGATGAGCTTTTCCCGCTTGTCCACGCTGCGCAAGTCGGTGGTTATCCAAATGCCACGACCCTGACCCGCTGAATAGGGTTTAAGAATGAAGGAGCGCTTGTGCTTATTGGAATAAATGGCCACTTCGTAGGCGCTAAGTTTGGGAAAAGCCAAAATGTAAAACTAAATCCAAGAATGCCAAAGATAAACTCACTCTGTGGGCATTAGCCAGGTCCTGGGAAAGATTCTATAGTCGCCGGGAAACAGCTTGAGCATACGATTAAGGTTTCGCGACAATAGGTCCTTGCGGCATATCTCCACCATGCCCGGGAAATGATTTATCTGCTGGAAACGCTTCATGCTTCGCAGTAAATCATGATGGGGTGTGCAGTCGGACCACTGGATGTTCCACAGCCGATGCTGTGGCACATGCTGGAAACCCATACTCCGCGTCACCTTTGCTATCAACTGGAAACGCGTGCTCTCCACACAAACACTGAGGCGCAGTCCTCGGATACTGGGCACAATGTCTGTGCCATCCACATGAATCTGCACCGGCGGCCCCTTGGTGGCATCATAGCAAATGGCATCGAGCTCAGATGGTGTGAAAGAAGATTGATTCGGCAGTTGCTGCTTGGCGTCTTCCGTGATCATCATGAAGCGATCGTCCTTGGCACAGCTACTCCGTCGCCGCCAGGTGGGCTCGTTGCGTCGCTTGCAACGCGGCTGATTCCCAAGAACGTAAACACTTTCCCGCCTGTGCACTTTGGATTTATCCTTTGGCAGGGAGTTCTGCGCATCGAAAAAGCGCGTTTGCTTCGGCGACATCTTATGGGGCATCTGATAAAGATTCTGGTGGTGGTGAGGTGGCAAATCGGTATTTTTTTTATATCTAAAAATTCGATGGAAAGGTACATTGAATTTTGAGAGTAAAATATATGTAAGTAAGTTTTGAGTAGATCAAGGAAGACAGTCATATAAAAGCAATGCTATACTAGAGATAAAATAGGGTATTGGTTACATAAATCTGGCTAAAATCATCACTGTGGTTGTAGTTACGCAACCTTAGGAACACCCCACCTCACCCCAAGGCAAGGTCAAGTGCTCTGGCGGTTGACATTTGAGATGCGAACCACTCGATTACCAAAGTCAGTGCCGCCGTGAACCAGGTAAAAACCTGTGCCATGTGGTTAGCCAAAACACCTTGCGACAACTGAAACGAACCAGTGCACACCTGCCCCCGCGTTTTGCGGATTAATTTCCATGCAAAGGCGAAGGCAAAGGGTGGTGGGGCTCATTAACCGCAGTTTAATCAGGCTTTAGGCTCATGCGGTTATTAGTTCAGGCAGTCAATGTCACAGGGAAAAGTACAATAAAACATGAAAAGGGCAGAAAAAAGGCATCAGCACAATATATATATATATATATATATATCAGCTATAACCCACAACGTAGTTCAGATGTAAATGTTGGTTCGTCATACGCTTGGTTAACTTGGGGGCGAGCACACACAGATGGCTAAATAGCAGAAAGCCAAGGGGCGTGGCATGACCGTGTGGATGGATCACTTTTGGTGTGGTAGCCCAACAGGCTTGCAGTGTATATTTTCCATGCACAGGGAGAAATTAAATACGTTTTTACAGCTAGCAGTTAAGAGATTTATAAAATAAACATTTGGAAAAAATACTTTTTAAACATTAAAATTGAAAAAGGTTTCAATCCTGCCACTTCTCTTGATTTTAGATTCTTTAATTTGTACATTACTTAAATTGGATTTTGACATAGAATCTTGAAGCATTTATAGTAAAAAGAAATCCTGAATTCGAAGTTTGCTTTCATAAACTCATTCTTATAATTTTGAACTTCGAAAAACATGCTTTACGCCTTGTTATATTTTTCTGTTTATAAACTTTTAATCAATTTCATCTATAAACTTTTCTTTTTCCCTTCATGTTCCCCTGGCTTTTGTTTTTTTTTGGTATTAAATAACACAAACAATTGTCACTGCTTGTGCCTCATTTTGCATTTAGCGTTTGGATTTCGGTAACGAAGCATGTAATTTGTCAAGTTTATTTGGTTGAGTAACGTTTTCGGACTCTGGCTGGCTTCTATCTCTGAGCCCAGCTAGCTTTTCCTCTAATTGGCTGTCGCAAGTTAGATTGTTGCTGCCGCTTTTTATTTGTTTTTTGTTGTGCAGCTAATTATGCGCCCGCTTTGTCGCTGGAGACTGTAAACAACAACAAAATGTAGGAGAGGGGGTGGAGGTTGGTAGGAAAAGCGCTGGCAACTTTTCTGCATTTCAAATATTAATGATAGTGCACGGCCCCAACCCAGTTACCAAAACAAGAAGAGGAGAATGGAGGAGCAGCAGCTCTTTTGTGTTGACAGAACAGGAGCGCTGATAAGCGAGAAAAATGAGCGGAAAATGGCGATTAATGTTGTTTTCATTTAGTGTGACGGAAAGCGGAAAATGGGAATATAATAAATAATATTTTTTAAACAATATAATGTCCGATTTTACACCTTTAATAGCCTGCACAAATATGCTTAACATAAATCTCAACCTGTTTTTTTTTTTCATTACTCCACCGTTACCGTGTTTAATCTATATAGCAAATAATAAATTATTGCTACTGATTGAATATTTCACACTTTTATATTTGTCGGAGGCTCTTTTATTTATTATTTATTTATGTTTTTTCTCCTTAATCCATTATTAATTGACATCCCTTGGGGCGACAATGTCCGCTGGCTTTTTAATCAAGTTCGGAGGGAAGGAAGGAAGGAAGTAGGGCAGGACGAAGGCAGGAAGGCAACGAAGTGCCACGTGAAATGAGTGTAAAATCAGGGGACGACAAACCGTATTAAAAATTTAAAGGTGTACTCACACACACACCGAATCATTTCATTTGCAGCTGCAAGCGTGCAAAATATAAAAACGGGAAGCCCCCGAGCATAATAATAAAAAATTAAACAAAAGGAAAATAACAAAACGAAACATGGAGAGTGAGAGAAAATGGGGGGAAGGGGAAAAGGGCTAAGAGGGAGTTTGGCGGAGTAGTGAAAATGGTTCATAAACTCGCCTGGCAGATGATGATGAAAAACCGGAGAGCTGGGGCATAAATTACAATGTGTGAGAATGTTCGTATAGAGGTCCTGTGTGTGCTAGTTTTCACAAATCCTTTTATTTTTTATGGAGCGCTCGACACACAGTCGCATTTTGCCTAAGCTCGCATTAAAAATTAATCTTTTAATTACTGCCGCGCTCATCCGCCGCTACAGCTATTAATTTAAAGTTCAGCAGAGCTCGCGGATATAGTAATTTTTGGCTTTTCGGCTTTAACAGCCAGTTTAAATTCAATCTCAACTAATGTCAGGCCTCGTAAATCCCTCAAAATAAAAATAACAACTTGAGAAACAATAACAACTTCATCATCTTTTCCTTGACTTACAATGGGTGTCCCAGTCTCTCTTTCTTTTAATCTCCTTGCCTGGGCTTAATATCCTGTGTTCATTGTGAAAAGCCAGCAGCAGCGCGGCGCGGCTTAGGGAAAAGTTGTGTCGTTCTATCGTTCTAAAAACTGTGGCATATTTTCCAGCTTTGCAACTTTTCCTATTGCCCCAAAACTCTCGCATTTTAATTGCTTTCAATTGACCCCAGGAAAGAAATGCGGCAACTTGCCACATAAACTTAATGGCAGGACAAACTGCACACTGGCAGGACCTTTCCCCCGCACACAATGAAATCTTTCTCACACACTTTCAATTCAATTTACATTTTGCCGCATTAACATTTTTGGGGGTTTTTAATGCCTAAACTTTTACTAAAAGGGACTCAAAATGTCATGTTAAAAGCTTTTTCAATGCCAAACTTTTGCAGAAATGTGGAAATGAACGTTTAATACGAGAACAAGTATTAAATCCAATTTAATCGTGCCACAAAAAAAAAGAAACTATCAAGGATCTTAGCCAAGATTTAGTAATTTAAATATGAGAATCAAAGCGACATCCTGGGAAACCATTTATCAATTTCTTCTAGAGCCGAGGCTTTTCCTGGAATTAAAGGGGCCACCGAACGTGATTAACATGGTCCTGTGTGATGATACAAATACATATTTCGTTGGCATTTGTAATTCTACATTTGATTTATATATGCAGGTCATAGAAACTCTGCTCTCTATGCATACTATGTTCTATTTTGTGAGCCACACGAATCCCCTCGTAATTATGCATGAATCGTGAAATCAACTGCAATATGGTGGGGCGTTGCCGGGTTTTTGGAAACTCGGGGGAACTATGGAACTATGGTGCTGTGGAGCTGCGGAGCTGAGAACTGGAAACGCATGAATGAATGCTTCCCAAACAATATATGCGCATAAATTTAAGCACTTCACCCTGCGAGACGCAATGAAAATGTTGAAATGTTAAAATGCTCGCACGAACTGCAAAAAAACAAAAAAGAAAATAAAGGAAAGCAAAGAGCGTTATTTGTAATGCAAAACAAAACGACGAAATCAACAACAAAAACGTGGGGCCAGGAAAACAACAAATAAACTACTACAAACAACAAACCAAACAAAAACAAACACAAATACAAATACAGATGCAGGCACTAGCAATAAGAACAACTGTGAAAATAGTCGAGAAGTGGCAAGAGTTTTTTGTTTAGCAGCCGCCTTACTTTGCTTTCCTGCATTTAGTATATATAGTGTATATATAGAGTGCATAAACAACAAACGCATTTGTAATGAAAATAAAATTTAACGGCACAAAACAACACACAGCAGCAAGGACACTTTCAAGTGGAAGACGCTGCAAAGTATGCAACAGTTTCGGTTTCTGGGCCTAGTGCACTTTCCTTCGACACTTATGGCCCAAAAAGGAGATCGAAACTGTAAACTACGGGCAGAAAAAGACATTTGGCACAGGGTTTTATATACTCACTCGTGTCCTGTGGTTGCAACAGTGAGAGAAAGATCTTGGGAAATAATATTTAGAACCTATATTTTAAAATAGTTTGATTATTAGTTGAAATAAAGCATGTTCTGGCGGCTTTTTCTTTAATAAATGAAATATTAAAGTTTTGCAAGGATAAATATCCAAGAAACTTTCTTAATAGTCTTATAAATTACAAGGGATTGGAAAAACTAAAAGTTTAACTTCTTTTACAAGGCCTTAAATAACACATAAATCTACACATATTTCCTTAAAAGTCTCCCCTAAGTAGGTTGACATTTCCTTTTTCTTAATCCTTGAATTAAGCACTATAAATTCATAAATCTAGACAACATTCCTTGGCCTTTTTGTACCTCTCACAACAACTCACTTATGACTAAAGACCTTTTTAAAATGCAAAGTTCAGGGACGGAAAATCACTAAAGGAAACCTCGTTTTTTTCCTTCAGTGTGTGGTCTGATGTATGACATGCAGCAACAAATTGCTGCAGAAAAAGGAAAATGGCGACCAAGAAATGTGACACCTCCTGGCCACTTGTCAATGTCATAATTTGCCATAATGTGCAAGCGAGGAGCCGAGAGAGGGGGGGACACGGCATCAGACAGGGTCAGATGAGAGATGGAGATGAACTAGCGAACAGGACACACAGGCATCAAAAGTTGTGTGGATGGGCGATGTCGAAGCGCAGATGCCTTTTGGCCCCGAGGCCGTGGTCGAAAGGGTCCTTCTGCTGGGCTTTTCGCTGGGACTACATAACATGCTGTGCGGGTGTATGTGTATGTACAATGTATGTTTGTGTATGTATACTTGCTGGTTGTATTTTCCAACTCCTGTCATGTCCTTGGCTCTCCGACGAGCACTGTCAACATTAACACAGCCCAAAGGCATAAAAGGCATATCCAATTGCAAAAAGACGCATGCCGATAACAAAGGCTCGGCAAACATTCAACTAACATTAGAGCCACGCCCTCCAACCGCCCAGTAACAAGCACAGAGAGAAAAATATTATTAGAATTTATAGAAAATAATCTGAATTTAAGAGCTTTTTTATATTTAAAAATATCTTTTTGGGTTCAAAACCAAGTCGTAACTTTTATTTTCTCAGTGCATCCTCGCAGACGTGTAAGTGTGTGGCTCCTGGCTGTCGTATCCTGGCGCTCTCGTTTGCTGTCTATTTTACTTGGTCATTAAATTTGGATTTTGTGCTGTGCACATCGCAAGCGCTTGACTTTGCTGTTAAATATATCTACACGAACCCACGGAGGCATCTACATCTACATCTCTTTAGTGGCCTTTTGTGGCCCCTTTCCTCAGACCCCTGCCGACCCGATTTGGCTTTAACTTGCCGCCATTGTGTTGGCCAGGCTCTTTGCATACACACACAAGCACATATGTATCTGGGGGGGAAAAGGTAGAAAATCTCCTCGCTCTCGCTCTGCTTAACATCGGTTTTACCCCTCCTCCCTCCCCCCCGTTGATGTTTTGTTTTGCTTTCGGTTTTGAGTCCTTTGTGGTTGAAGATTTTTCCAACATTGCATAGCAATTGCAACAAGCCAAAAAGAGAAAGAAAGAAAAAAAAAACTATTTTTTGAGGGCTTAATGCTGAGGATTTGATAGTGGGGAAAGCGGTGGAAAGCGGCTCGTTTAGGCTAAGCTGCAGTGCCAGAAGCATATCCATTGAAGGGATTTGCGACAATCGGAGTTACGGCTGGAACTATCTAGCCAAGAAATCGTTTTCTGCTTCAATTCATTTTAGAGAAACTTAAGGGATTGAGTGCAATCGCAATCAGGCCTCTACAAATTTGCATTTTCCGGCAAGAAGTCGATGGGAATTAAGTTAATTTACCTTTTCACTTCTTGAAATTAAATTAATTTACTTAACTTTTCATTTAAATTCGAAAGGAAAACATGACTTTGTTTATGTTTTTATTAAAACTAATTATGTTACGTTAAAACTCATTAAACTGCTGCTTTTCTATTTATAAATTCAAAGCAAAACATTACCGTTTTGACACTACATATTATTACAAATTAATTCATTACCTGTGACTAATTGTTTTTCCTAACTTCTTCTCTTTTTAGGTAAGTTTATTTAACCCTTCACATTGTCATCAATATGAAATGCATATATGTATAGTGCGTGAGTGATAGAAATAAGAGTTAATAGTCCATAAACACGGTAGTCCTTGGGTATATATTATATATTTTAGGGCAATTGTTAATAAGACTTTCTCTTAACATGCACACACACACAACACCCTTCAAACAGGGCCAATCAATTGCTCATTCTCACAAACTAGGCCTTATGAAACCATCAAATTCAGATCAAGACATCAAAAACTCCTCTTTAGGCCTTATCCACATCATCATCATGATGATGGGTAACAACAAAGACGTGAAAATGCCACTGCTAACCCAATAAATCAGTAGAAAATTCCAGGGGAAAAAAAGAAGAAGCATAAGCTTTTCTACAGGGACCCAGCAATCACAAAAGTTTCTTCCTTTTTTTTGGGAATGAGTTCGGCTGAGGGTCCTGGCCAAGCCCCAAAAGTTGCATCGTAATTCCCACGATAATAATCATAATAAAAATCAAGCAAGCGATAAAGCATAAAACCAAATTACATACAACTCCGGCCTTTTCAGGAGTGTGAGGTCCTTGGAACCAAACACTTGACGGTTCAGCCTTTTTCCTTATAGTTGGTGTTATGGTTGTTGTTGTTATTTTTCCTTCTTGGTGCTACAACATAAAAATAAAAAGTTTTTTTCCACACAGAAAAACTTGCACATTGTCAAAAAAAATATACATATATAAAAAAATAAAACCCAAGAAATTCGGCCACTAAAATATATGTATATATGTGTATGGATATATATATGTATATGGTCAGGGGTGCCAGACATTTTATGGAGCACGTAACGGACATTTTTTTGTAGGTTATTTTAGTTTGAAAAAGTTTTCTCATAATGCTCTCGCGATGGGCTTATATAATATCAGCCTGACTGCATCCGAATATCAGCACGTATTGGGGTTAAGATAATGCCCAACGATCGGAGTGTGCTGCTTGGTTTCTGGTATTTTATTTTGCGGAAAAAGCTAAATTCATTAAGTTGTCAAATGCAAGTCAACACAATACAAAATTTCTGACACGAACATGACATATTCGCTGCAGCGAAGAATATGTATCCAAAACAGACGAAGCCACGGACAAGGAAAAACGGAAAGGCTTTAGACAAATCGAGGGGAAATGCTTTGGGCCAAGAAAAGCAAACTGAAAATTAAAAGAAAATAAATAGGAGGGGTTGGTCCTTGCAGATAATTTGTATGAGAGGTTGTCTGGTTTAGCAGTTGAAATAAATGAAGAAATTTAATGTTTTTGGTTTTAATTGCCCAAAAATGTTAGATATATTAAATTCTTAATTATTATTACCATTTCCACTTTAATGTTAAGTGTAAAATCGATTCTGATTCCAGCTGATTGAATAGTTTATTGACAAAACAACCGATAAATTAATGATCCTTTAAAGCGCGCCCACATCACCACTAATCCTCTTTACTCTCGCCAAAATTAACTGGGAAAAATCTGCTAGGGGGGAATGGGGAGGCGGGGAAATGCCACAAAAGACCGGCTTAAAATGGCGACCACTATAAAATGAAAAATTTTCATGATGGCCGCCAAAGGGTAAACATTTTAATTCTGCTAATTGAAGCAGTGAAATCTATTGCCCGGACAAAGAAATCCAATGAAAATCCAAAACTAATAAATGGTTTAACGGGGCGTATGCGCAATGTGCAGTGGTCGCTTATATATATTTGCAAAATGTATAGTATATATACTAGTGCGGTTTGCCATGTTGATTTAGCATATTACACACTTTCGCACAGTGTAATTAACTGCCAACTGGCTGGGCATAATTACAATTTTAAAACTATATATGTGTCTGTGTGTGGCATATGTGAAAGAAAGGTGCATTGTGTCTACGGCTCACATGTCAGCAGTGCTTTTCGCTGGTATAGGTGGTCATCTGATACGTATGCCCAGCGATGGATGGATGCGCGATGCCGTAGACAATGGATAATGGTAGATGCTGGTCATCGTTTTGTGTGCGGCTCTGGCATTATGCGTTATTCCGCGGACAGCGATCATTGGGCATGGCGCTATTTGCGGTTTTAATTATGTCCCACCAAACATAGCCCGTAGAAGGCGCACAGCAAAAACAAAGGGCATTCGGAGGGGGTGGGTTGGGATTTAAATGGGAAAATGGTCGGAAAATGGTAACGAGTGCGTTGGTTGCATTGTTGCGGCGATTGAAATAAATGATGCGAAATGGGACCACGCTGAATATGCAGGATCCAAAGAATGAGCCTTAATTTCGGGGACTCGGCCCGTAAGAAAATCAATATGCAAAAGTGTCCAAGGGCATCATGAAACGAACGAGCCATGATTAATGGATAATGGCTGTGAGCTGTGAGTTGGTAGCTGGATAGCTGGGAACTCTATTTGCTGGGTGCACATATGGTAGGGTGTATTCGCGCTGATTGATAAACCAAATGCCAAGCAGAGCGTATAAATCGTGTGCATAGAACGATGCATCTGAATGGATGAATGTTGCCATATATATATAGTACACAACATATATAGCATACAATTCTATCTGATTCGCCTTTTGTGAGTGAACGAACCCCCGAAAAGCAACGTTGATGGGCGGCAGTCAATCAACGTTGAGGGCTTAGAGTGTCGCCCTAACTCTCACCTCAACTCAGCCGTATATATATATGTATATAGTAAGGGTTAGAAACTTAATGCTAATGCCGGAGGAGCTGGGGCTCTGAAAAATTAATGCCTACTAATAATTCAAGGGGTCCGTAAAGTATGCTTAAATAATCTAACGCACAATTAATTGAAGGTGCCATAAATATTGCGTATACGCACCGTAAATCAGCCAAGATGGCAGTAAAAACCCTTCGGGCAAAGCCAAAGCCTGATTATGCAAACAATTAATTCTGCAAGCGTTTATTACAGGGTTATTTCCTGTGGGAGAACTCTCCTGTCTCTCCTCTCTTTATGACCTGAAGATGAACTAGCAAATTTGGATCTTTGTCTTCATTAAGGCTTGATTGTAGGACCTATCCTGGGCAAATCCTTTGTTTTAATCAATTTGCAAGTGACTTGCTTGCAGCCGGAAGCTCGCCATTCTGCAATCACATTAGCTCCTCGTCCGCCAACCGGAAGTGAGTGGGCCGAAAGAGAACCAACGTCAGTCAAGACCGCAGCATTAAAGCAACATTTGTTTTAACAACTCGAGAAAAAGAGAAAAAAAAAGATTGCCTACCGCAAGGCTGAAGGAGCAAGCTCGCCGAATGCTGCCGAAAATTTTCAAACAATGCAACACAAATTGCCGGCAACCGCAGCAGCCAGCGCGGTTTACTCGAGGTCCTGTCAGTGCCCGAGTCCGACCAGAAGAGACGCCGTTGGCGCTCTGAAGGATTGGGCCAGTTCGACCGCAGTTCACAATAGTTGACCAGTGCCATATTTCGACTTGGTCAGCGGGAAACAGGCAGTCAGAAATGCAATGAAAAAAAAGAAACAAAGAGAATCCTTATAGAAGATAAAGTTTAAAGCCATTTGTTTTCGTGGTTAAAAGGAAAACAAAATAAATGCAGTCAGTGGTTTTTTGGTAACTTGTTAGGACTTAAATAATGATTAGAAAGGATTTTTAGGAGTTGAACTAATTTATAGAAAGGATTTTTAGGAGTAAAAACATATTTTTATAAACTTTTCTAAGAGCATATCATATCTATTATATTTCATCAACTTTATCTATTAATAATAATGAAAACTAATAAAAAATTAGTTTTCTCATAAAATCATTGAATATTTCTATATTATTTATATTCGTTGTGAACTAAAAAGATAAAATAGTTTAGTATTTCAAATAATTCACCTGCTTTTAGTATCCCAAAATCCATAAGAACCAGCTTATTCTCTTTATTGGTTTCCCCAACTTCTAGTTTCCTCTTTCATCTTCCTTTCTTCGTGGGCGATTTTGCAATCAGTATGGGGAATCCCATTTGCTGCGAGTAATCAGTTTTAGCCATGTCCATAAGCCCCATGGAGATAGACAGACCGAAAATCCACAACGCACCGCAAAAACCGAAAACGATTCGACCCTCCTCCATGGTCCATGGTCTAGGTAGTCGTTTTTAAATGCTTGAGCATTGTATAAAATTTGCATAAATTTCTTGCATAGTTTATTTAGCGTTTGGGCCATTGTTGTTCTTGGTTTTGTTGGCCATTTTGCCGGCAAACACGGGCTAAATGATGCACACGCCCCAAAATGTATGCTACATATATACGTGCACATAACCGCAGTCTGTCTATCTCTCTCTGTTTTGTGTATATCTCCCTTCCTCACTCATATTATAACTCAATTTCTGCGTGAGGCTTTTCCCCCCCTCCGCCAACCGCAGCGGGTGGAAAAACAGAAAAACAAGAGGCCGATGGTGATGCTGCATTTATATTCATATATGCGGCGTGGAAATGAATCGTGGACCTGGCAGCTCTCACCGCAGGATGTCCATTCTGGGCTGGAAAAAATATAGGGGGAAAAGTGTGGAATGAAGAGAGAGAAAAAAGAAAATAGAGGGAAAGAGAGTGAGAACCAATTCGATCGCTGTCCTTTAATTTTTCCCAGATTTATTCCTTGCCAAAGAAATTTGCATGCTTTTTACGCACATTAGCATAAGCATACAAAGACAGCCGCAGGATAAGCGAACCCAGGGGAGAGGGAAAGCTGATTCAGACAGGGGGTTGGGTGGGGAAAAGGAGAAGGAGACTCCATCGAAATCGGCTTTCGTTTGCAGGAATCCAATATGTCAAATTTGAAGCGCGCTTCACACAACAAATTTTTTTTTTTTTTTGAGATTTTTCACAAAAGTCCTGTCCAAATGTCAAGAGTCAAGGCAATTCCAATGGGGTGGCACATTTCTTTCCAGCTGGCAGTCATTTTGACATCCCCACATTCGTCATCAAATGGCGAATTTCTGCTCTTTCCCCTCATTTGTCCAATCGGCTCAGAATGACATGTTTGCTTAGAGAGACCCCTTGCATCCTTGCAGCCTTGCTGCTCCTCAGCCCCTGACATGTTTCAATAACTAACTGTCCATATTGGTTCATTCAATTAATGTCAATGGGGTGCTGCATTTATGCACAAGTGTGTGTGTGTGTGCCGGCTCGCTTTCCCCATTTATCCTTGAGCCAGTTGGCAATGGGTCCTGCTAATTGCGACTAATACCCAATCGTTAATGAGACGAGCTGTAATTATATTTCCCTTTGCTTGGATTCAAATTACCAATCTACTGGGTATTATGCATTTGTGGATGAGAGATTTCTGAAGATTGAATACAGAGATGGAGAGATTATGGCTATAAAGGGTTTAGCATTATTGGTATAGCTCTCATTATATAGAAATTGAGTTTAAAAGTTTATATTTGTTTCTCAAAAGAAGCTTCCCTTTTTTGTAATTTATATGTGACCTTAGGCAGTGGCTTCTAAATCTTCTTTCTACCATTAAACTTAACAATTATCCTCTTTGTGCTCTCACTTTAAATGCAAATAAGAGCCGCAGGAATCGCGCAATTCCTTATGCATATCCTTTGGGAATTCTCTGCCATTTGCTGCCTTGCACCCGCATATTTCATTAGCCCATTCGTCTTTCCTTTTTGTAATTTGTGGGCTTTCAGCAATTAAAGGCGAATTGTAATGCCATATATATATATATGTATATATATATTTATAAGTAGAAGCTGCCTGGGGCACATTCATTACACCTTTACGCGTTGGCGTTTTACCTGGAATAAATCCGCTATCCTTGGCTTGCCAGCTGAAAATTGTTGCATACTTCTGCGGCTTTTGCCACTTGATGCCGCCTGCCACCACCATTGAAACTTAAGGGCTGGAGGAGTCAGGACAAAGAGTGAGGGCCAGCAGGTGCTGCCACTTTAGCCCACTCTGCCACGCCCCACCGCCTGCCATTTTCCTTGAGGAATCCCCGCCCACATGCGCGGCCCACTCAATTAACGCAACTCTCGTCGGATGCGTGTGTGTGTGCGTATTTGTCTTAACAACTCTTGCATACAACCTAAATGGCTCGGGTCCTGGAACCGTGCTGGCTCCTGAATCCTGAATCCGGAATTCTACTGGAGCTCAGACCGGCTTCCTTCGCTTGCTTTTTTTTCTGGCATAATTACTTTGACTCGACTTTTACGACCTTTCTATGAATTACTCAAGAAGTGTTGGGAGCACGTCGCTTGTGTGGCTGCCATTCCGCCCCACCCAACCATCCCCCCAATCCACTCGCAGTTTATCCTTTTTTACTGCCAGCCGACATCCCTGTTGCCTTCGTTCTTCGTGTCTGCCTGTCGTTCGTTTTATTTATTTCTTTTACTCGTGTTTGCCTGCTAATTTCTCCTTGACTGCCCCCCGTGCCAGTAATCCGCGGGAAGCGGGGGGCCCGGAGTTATTGCCACAATTGCATAAGGTGCAGGTGGAAAAAAAGAAAAGTGGAAACAAGTGTACTTAGACAGGGTTGCCGAGGTGTACTAATTCTTAGAGCAAATGCGGGTTTTAAAATGTAAAATAAAGTTTATAGGGGGAATTACTTCAGGAAAATGGTTTGCTGGAATTAAAGAACAGCAAAATTTAATTTTAAAAAATATTTCTGCTAATATAATTTAACAAAATATTTAAATAAATTGTTATGTTATAAGTTATACATCCAAATACATCTCAAAAGTCATAAATTATTCTCCATTTGAACGTAGCTAAAGCTTAAATATATCTCCTTATCCGTTCACATTTTCTAATTTTAAAATTACTAAATTATTTCCTGCCAAAAGGCTTGTAATTAAATATCTAAGTCCTTATACTTGCCCCCCTTTATTTCCTTAACAAAACTTCTTTATCTTTTATTAAATCTCGGTCATGTTTTTCAATTTCGGCCTTTCGTACAAAGATAAGGCGTTATAATACCAGTATTTTCAATTTCTTTTGAGCACTTTGCTTTGGCTTTGGCCAAACTTTTTCCCATTTCCCTTCGAGTCCTTTTGCCATCTTTTCCAATCCCCTTTTTCTTTTTAATTTCCTCTACAATCCTTTGCAACCCTGACATAGTTACAACAACACCCACACAACCGCCACTTTCATTTCTTCTAATGCAACATTTTGCTGTACACACACTCTCCAAGGATAAAGGACAGAGGGAGAAGGCTCTATAGCTGGACGAACATTATCTGCGTTAGCTTTTTAGCCTAACGACCAACACCTACGCGATGTTGGCAGCATCTTCATCGGTTTTTCCTGGGTTTTCCCCGGACTTTCCATCCCCGCCATTGTTGAACAGAATTTATGCGTTCAGCTGCTGCTGCTGCTGCTGCTCACTAACGATACTTTTCCATCCACTCCTGGCTTTGTTGGACTTGTGTGCCTTGGCTAGCTGTTGTTGCCATTACGTTTATAATTGTCTTGTGCAACTCCTGGTGCGCAGTCCACGAGGATTCCGTCCCCGGAAAAGCCACCCGAAAACAGACCGAGAAGCACCTGGTGCCGCCCAAGTCGTTACAGGGCCCCTGCAACCAGTCCAACTCCCGGATGGAGTTGCCTCCATCTCCATGTTAACGGGTTGTTTTCTCGTCCTGCGTCGTTTCTCTCTCACTCTCTCTCTCTCGCTTTGGTCTCTCTGCTGCCACTTTCAGGCTCATTGGCTAACTGTTGATTTTGTTGCGGCATTGCTCCTGCTGCCACTTTTCATCCGCCCCGTTGTACAGCAATTGCGACACACATTTTCGCCTGCCTTCGCCCACTCCCACCACCTTCTGGATTTTTGCTTTTTCTTTTCGCCTTGTTTACATTTTCATGCTCGAATTGGCTCTTGTGCTTTGGTAATTTCCCAGCATTGTCTTCGTCCTTTGGCTGTTGGCTGTTGGCTCTTGGCTGTTGCTTCTCTCCTCTCCTCGTCTGTTTTTTTTTTTTCTCCTTTTTGGGCGTTAGCCTGGTGGCCAACTTCAAACACACACATTAAGCGGGCTGCGTCTTTGGACTTTTGTTTGCCACTGACAGGAGCTGGCCCCCGGTAACCTTACCACCTGAACCCATCCCCCATTCGCCTGGCTCCAGGATCTCCCTGCTGTTCCGGCTGCTTCCGCTTCCTCCTACGCTTTCATCGCTGCCTTTGTGCCACATAAATTTGCTTTAAAATGTATCTCCTCTGCCTGGCTACGTGTCCCCTGGAGCTGCTCCTGCTGCCCGCTCCTTTCGCTCCTTTCATGTTTAGCTTTTGTTGCTCTGTGTGTGTGTGTGCGTGTTTGTGCTTTGTTTTCTGCTTATTTTCAATTTGAACATTTTAATGTTTGTGGTCATAAAAATCTTTTTATTGGTTGTAAAACCGAAACTGAAGAGCTGCGCGCCTGCCCAGCACGATGGGTGCTTGAAAAAAATTAGCAGCCTCTTTTCTGTCTTGGCAATGGCCACTTAAGCACCGCGTTAAGGTGCGATAAGAGTAAGCACCGAATTTGTCAGGGAAAAGAGAGAAATCGAGCTCCGAATTGTTTGTGTTTGCCAGCGCCTTCAGACTTTAAACAGATAACAGCCTGGCCATAACTCGGTAATTGAAACACAAAAGAATGGGTGCCCTTTTTAATTTTGTTTGCTTTATGCATATTAAATTATTTTCTAATTTAGTTTAATTGAAGAAATAAACGTAATTTTCTATTAAAAAAAAGTCTATCTCCTCCAAAAATATTGCAGTGATTCCTAGAATTTAATCTTTGCTTTCCATTAGAAAGTTTCAAAGAAAAATACAAAGTTCCACTTCCTACTCTCTGGCACTAGTTTCTTCCTTGTGCAGCACAATGCAATTTCCATTTATCCAAGGCTAGAAATAAATTAAAATGGTTGAAATTTCCTGTTCAAGTTTCCACTTTAAAGTGAAGGAATCTCTGAAATTTCTGGCATTCCTCTGAGGGTGATTTTTGACAATTTTCGGTACTCAGTTCTCAGTTTGCAGCCATTAGCATAGCACTTAATTGAGGTATCCATTGGCTCTCCTCTATGGCCCTCGAAAACAACTTCACAGCAGAGTTTTCCGAGAGTTTCCCGGATTTTGGGCCTCAATTAAATGTTAATGGCAATATTTTATTGCTGACACTCCTCGCTGTTTAGTATCTTCATCTTTGACTCATTTACATTTTGCTCACTTTTCCAACCGCCGGAAGTGTCTCAACATCTCGGCTTTTCTCTTTCTGCTTCACATTTTTCACGTTTGCATGCTCCGCTCGGTCACTTTCACACACAAATTTTCCAATTTGCTTTTCGCTTTTAGCTTTTTTCTATTTCCATTTTCCACCCAATGCTGGCGAAGACGACTCCCCCTTCAGGCACGTCAGCTTTTCCATCCAAATGTATGCATATTTTATGCCTCTGCGATTTTTCAATTTTGATAATTTGTATTATGCTAATTTGTGGGGAGGGGCTTGTGCACACGCGAATGGAAATGAGAACGGAATAGAAATGGAAATGTGAATGGAAATCGAAATGATAGCAAAATATTTGTAAACAATTTTTGCCGCTGATGTGACACGTCGTCATTGCACTCCGATTTGTGTGTGTTTGCCCTCGGTCAAAAGCCCAGAATCGGATGGCTTTTCAGCATAAATTTACAATGTCATTTTGTTGGGGATTATTTTAAAAATATATAGAGAAATACAGTATATATCAGCAGTTTGGCAGTATGTTAATTGCAAAGCAATTCTATCAACTCTATTGGCAAATATTTGCAGTGAAACAGAATCGGCGGATAACGAATAATCTGCTGAATTCAAGTTGGTATTTATTTTGCTTTTGCCAGGATTTAATTTCCTTTGTTTTCCTTCTCTTCTACTTTACTTTCGACTCTAACAAATCCTCAAAGTCTTGCCTTCAAAGGAAATGCACAAAAAAATAAAAAGAGGAACGAATCGTAAAAACCCGTCTTTCCAGTTGTTAAAACTTACTTGCCTCTCAAGGGCCGCGATTCTCCTTGTTTTTTTTCGTGCTTCTTTTTTTGCCTTTGCTTTTGGCTAACAACTAACGGCACTTGGCAAGGGGCAGGAGTTGCAGTTGGCCACCACCACCACCACCACCGTCATCATCATCCATCCATCCATTCCCTTTCCCTTGGCCCCGCTGAGCGACCTTCCCCGGGCAGCTGCAGCCAGAAAGTGTTGCAAATGACTGGAAACCGGTTTTAATGGGCTTTCGGACGGGTTCGGGTTCTGTTTGGGTTTTCGGCTTGGGCCTTTTTGCCCCAAAGAAATGGGTCAATAAGAAATTCAAATGCTAAAAGAAACACAAAAAAAGCAACATCAAGCGAAAAACTTGTTGAATTTTTTGCGGTTATCCGTTGGGGAGAACGAGACCAAAACAGGGAACTGCAAGGCGAATGAACTCCAATTCGAGTTTGTTAGTTCTTCTCTTATTTTCGCGTTTGGTTCAATGACTTCCAGTTTTTGGACAAACCAAAACAATTGATCGAAATCCTTAACGAAGAAAAGTTTGGAAGAATCTTCAAGGCTTAACTTTGGTCTTATTTCAGGGATTATTTTTGGCTTCATTTTTTTTTTAGTTTGTATTTTGAAAAATTGCTAAATGTTCTTTATTTTGAAAGGGATTTATGGTAAATTTAACCATTTCCTGTTTAAATATTAATAAGTTAAAAAAAAAAAAAAACAAAGAAATATTAGAAAATGATAAAGATTTAGAAACTTATTGCCTTTCAAATGATTTTATTTATTTTGGATACAAAAAACACATTAAATAGATATCTCTTTATCTCCCAATCACTCTTTAATGTATTTTCTTTTAATTTAACAGAATTCGCATCAAAAACCCATATAGCCAGCTTATCTTTCTCACTTTTATTGTTTTTGGTTCCGTTCCAAGGAATTTCAGGATAATGCTTTCATTGTTTTTATCCTCAATTTCCAACTGCTAAATTGTAAGCCTCATAAAAGTGAGAAAATCAAAGGACAAAAGCTGACCACAAAATGGATTGATATCTCGCAACTAAGCACACATTATTATTAATATTTAATGCGATTTCCTTGCAATGTCCCCTCTCAGCCGACATTATGGTGTCCTTTGTTGGTAAGGGCCAAGTGATATGGATGGAACAGGACGTTGATGGACCTGCGGAAAGCCGCTTAAAATGTTTGCCCGGTATACTTCCTCCGTTGGCTTTTCTTCTCCTCCCCTTTTTTTGTTGCTTGTGTTTTTATTTATATTTTTTTCTCTGCTGGCATTGCGCTGATTTAATATTTAGCACGCCTGGACAATCAGCCCCCTTGGCAGACCTTCTCCCTTCGCCTGGCATTCAACCCCTGCGGCCTGACGCCTTAGTAAAATTTTAATGCGCTTTTGATGATGGCCATAAAACGGCAAAACAAAATGCATGCCAGTGGGTGGTTGGTGGTGGCCAGGAGGTGGAGGCGTGGCCAGTGCATGCGAATCTCTGCTCTAGATAAAATATTAATTTATTTTTCCCGCGCTCTGCTCGGCTGTCCTTTCTGCCGCCACGTCCGCAACGTCCTGTTCTTTTGGGTTTCCTGCCGGCAGTCGTCGAACAAGTTATAGTGCGCATAAAATTTTACGTATGTATCGCCGACGTCCTGGCAAGCTCAGCTCTTATTTTTAAATAACTGTTTCAGGGGGTGGAGCCCAATGTCCAGCCATATATCCCCATATATCCCCAGTACCATAGCTATAGCTTTCAACCTCGCCCACTGGTTTATTAATACTTTCATTCCGAGGCGGTTTATTCGTTTTTTTTTTTTTTGTGTTTTATTTGGGTTTTTGTTGCGTTCGTAGCCTGCATTTTTATTTGCCGCCTTCTTGTGGATTAGTTTTTTAATTTCAACAGCTCGTGAAATGTTGAACTTTTTTATTTGCTTGCTTTCCGTCTTGTCCTGCATCAGCTTGTACTCAGATTTCCCGAAAATAAAATGAAAATATGTTTGCTCTGGCGAAAATTACAGAGATCTAAAGGCGAAATTAATATTTTAACTAATATGGCAGGATTTTGAATGTTTTTTAAGCTTACCACAGATTAAAATGTGTTTTTGTGGATCAAGGAAACTTTTTAGATACTTTTAGAACTAAATTAGTTTTTACTTTTAAACAGTTTTTCTCTGGGTTTGGCAATAAAACAAATAAAAAACTAAAATCCAGATAAGCAAAATTCATCAAGAAAATGTTGTTAGGCAAATGTAGATGGGAACATGTTGTGCAACATCTATCGGCTGGCAACACAGACTTGATGTTGCTAAGGATCAGCATTCATAGAAGCTTTTTTGTTTATCTTTTAATTCTTTTAGCTCTTGGAAAATAAATCCATAAAAAAGAAAGTATATTTAATTATTAAATATACTTAATAAATACGTGATTTTTTTCTGCATTCTTATTGCAAATACCCATTGCCAGCTCAGGAAATGCAAACATGTTCAGTAATCTTCACAGAGCTTTGTACAATTTATCAATCGAGTGCCCTCGAGGGTTGACACTTTCCCGGAACGTTGAGGATTCCCCGAGGAGCTGCTCTAATCAGCTGCCATCACTCAGCTGCCCTCTTCCTACTCCGCTCTCGTCCCTGGAGCTCCATTCGCCTTCCCCTAATGGACTCGAATTACCGGCAAACAATGAGTGGGCAGCCCCTTGAATATCCTTTCCTTTCATATGCCCAATGGCCATCAGAGAAGTGAAAGAGTGGGAGCAAGTGCTGGAGCACGCGCCTCATTTATTCAATAAGCTGATCTCATAAACAGGAGTAATTTTTCCCGACCCTCCCCGTCGCCTTTTCCGGCTGGTCTGTCAGGATGCGACGCTCGACGCTTGACGCTCTCTTGACTTGCTCGATGATTGCGCTATTTACAATAATTGCAGACATTTTGTGCGCCATCGAGCGACAGTCGCCGAGTTTCCTGCCTTCCCCCTCTGCTCCTCTCTGTTGACTTTTCCCCATTTGCGATGCTTGTCCTGCTGCAGGACCTCTGGCAAATCGCATTAAATGCAGCTCGCTCTCTCTCCCAACGAATTGTAAAATGTCATTCCAGGATGGTAAGGGAAGAACCTATTTTCACTGCTGTTCTTACTTGCTCCCTTTCCTTTCCTTTTTTTTTTTGTAATTCTACTTTACTTCCTTTTTAGCAGCTCACACTTTCCGTCCACTTCCTCTGCACACTTCGCTCTTCCTGCATTTCCATGGACAGAATGCACAACTATAAAGCGCACTGTGCTCACAAAAACTAATTAGAAAACTTTTGCGGTTGATAGTGACAGGGAAGAAGGGAGAGGCTTAGGGGAAAGTGTTAAGTGTGTGCGAACTGTGCAGAAAAAATGAACAAAAAATTATGTATATATATATATATATATAGTGAGGGAGAGGGAGACACAAGCAGGAAGTGGAGGAAGCTAGCAGCTGTATTAATAATTAAGTAATAGTACGCACACAATGGTTATCAGTTACATGATGTTGTAGGAATGGGGTGAAGGACGATGATGATCATCTTTTGCTGGAGAGCAAATATACATTTTACATCAATTTCAAATAGATATCTGCATAGAAAATTAATAGAGGGAAATGTGTAGAAACTTGAAGTTTAAATAGGTCTGAAACTAATCTCTACTTCCCTTAGAGCTTCACAGTGATTTATATTTTAAATAGATGAATAACCAATTAATTATTAACAAGTTTTTCAAAGACCATAAAAAAATCCCATTATTGCGTAACACTTAAAAATCTTAACGACCAAAAGTCATTCATCCCTCACTCAAAAGTTTGCCACTGGGTTATTTGCATAGACCATAGAAAATTTGATGGAATTTCGTCTAATCAAGTGGCTACCCTTGGCCTGCCTCCTTCTGTCCCAAAGTCTAATGCAAATCAATGTTAAAAGTTTTCAACAAGATTCAAAATTTCATGAGCCAGAGGACTTATCGATGAATTTCATGAATAACAAAATATTGCTGTTACCCGGGAGGAAGGGAAGGAAAAAAATAGGCAAAGACAAAAGCCGCTTTTGGCACTTCGCCCCCACAAAAAGGGGGGTAACAACAAATTGAACATTTAACCCATTACAGCCTCTAAGCAACCCCCTTTCAGCAAGCCCTCCTCGCAGCCTCCTTCTCCACAAGGACCTGCGAACATGAATAAATAGAAGTTGCTGGCAGATATTAAGGCGGGGGAGGCAAGGGGATGTGAGTGAGCGCTGGGAAGCGTGGTAAAGGAAAATTTGGCGGCTTAAATTTTCCATAAATTTCCATGCCAACGGCCAATGCTCATTATAATTTGCCATCAATTCCCAGACACTGCCGAGAGGTATTCTTATTTCATTCTTGTTGGCCTAGACTTGACACGCCCTGGCTTTTGCTGCTCCTGGCAGGCCAGCAGGCACACTCGAAACTCATTAACGTAATTTCCGAAAATTTATGAATGTTAATTGGGAAATTTCTTTGGCATAGTACAGCGGAAAGTGCTTATTAAATTATGCTAATGAGTTCTTGAGCCTCACACACACAGCTGACACGGAGCGAGGAGGAGTTTCTCTCTCTGTCGAATGAGAAATTCCAATTACGCCAGAGATAAATGCAAAACACACAAATAAAATGGCAAGTAAACGGAATGAAATTGTCCACCACAACAGCTTTTGCCTAACCTGCTGCTGGTCACTTGGTAAACGATGAGTGGACGAGTGATTGGGCAATCATTCATTTCCAATTAACCAACTTCGGTCACCTGGCTTTTGGTCAATGAAAGGCTTACACTATAAATAAAAGGGTAACTGTATAAGTTAAGGAGCTTTTTATAAGGTTTTTATGTCATCATTTATTGAAGCAATTTACTTTTATTTTTACTCTAAATATTATTTAAAATAAGAATACTTTTCATATCCTGCTGAAACTCTTTCCCTCAGTGCATCCTTTGATTCCTTTCTAATTTCTCGTTTTATTTTCAATTAATTTCAGGATGTCTTGCACAAAATCTGTCATCCACATGGCCAAGTGCTGCGCATTGTCATATTCAAAAAGAATGGTGTTCAGGCCATGGTTGAGTTCGATAATTTAGATGCAGCCACACGAGCGCGTGAGAATCTAAATGGAGCCGATATCTATGCTGGATGCTGCACCTTGAAAATTGATTATGCCAAGGTAAGAGCTTCCCAATTTACATACCTTGATTAATAACCAATTTAATCTATATAATATTACAGCCGGAAAAATTAAACGTATATAAGAACGAGCCCGATACCAGCTGGGACTATACGCTGAGCACAGGTGAGATTCTACCAAGTGCGTTCAAATTTTTTACTACCTTCTTCTAAACTAGTCTATAAGCAATGCACCCAATACATTGACACTCGAGCACCCACACCCACACCACACCGTCGCCCACAAACTCCACACACACACACAGATAGACACCATTGATACACACACTCGATACACACAGAGAAAGAAAAACACGGAGAGTTAATTGCTTTTTGTGTAAAACAAATATATATATATATATATATATATATAGTTGGAAAATCCTGAAAGAATGCCAACGAAATGTGATCCTGTTTTGTATAGAACTCCTTTTGGCTTTGCAACCATTTTTTGCTACTTGTTTGTATATTTTAGCTAGCGTTGTGAGGCGGCTGAACGTGGCGTATGCGTGATATCCTAGGCTGTGCATCAACTTTTGTTGTTTTCCTTTGTCCCAAAAAGCGAACCCCATTAACCGATTCTTGCGATCTTGAAACACAAAAAACACACACACTTGCTGTCCACACTCGCACCCAAGACTCAGAACCCCAAAAACCCAGACCAGAACTCATTATATCAAGCATTTAACGATACTCGAGAGATACTCAAGAGCTCATTAAACACACACACTCGACTGATGCCACCTGTTTGTGGCACGCCCACGCCCAGACCGGTGCCTGGTGCCTGGTGCCTGGTGCCTCTGCCCCTGCCACATTTCACATGTCTCAGTGCTTATGATGGGCGACAAAGTTGCGCATTAAATGCCATTTTTAATTTGTATATTTCACTTTGAATAAAAATGAAATTAAATGCTTTTGCCCGGCTGTTCCACGCCAGACAACCAGGCAGCGGCGTCGGTGGCGGTGGCGGTGGCGGCGTCTGCACTGTCAACGTTTTGTCGCCGCTGCCGTCGAGTGTCGTTTGTTTGTTGTTCAGGCAATTTGCTGCTGTTGCGGCTGCTGGAGAGAAGACGGCGACTACGACGGGGTCGACAGACGACGAGACACATCAAAAAAAGGCCGACAAACTGAGCTGCCAGCAGATCCTGGCAACGCCGGGCCAACGCTCTGCTAACGTGGCTGCCAAGTGTCAACGCTGCCACAACAGCTAGTAAAGTTGCAACAACAACAGCAGCAGCAGCCACGGCGGGCAACGGCAGCATCATCGGACAGCTGGCAAGGGAAAACCAAGAGTGGGACAAAGCCACAATAACTCAGACAGCCAGTTGTGGCAGAGAGTTTCCACGTTTTTCTGTTCCCTCCGCCCCTCCTCAACTTTGGCTGATCCTCTGTGCTGCACACAGCACTCATCCGCCCTGTTGTATTGCCATTTCCATTTGGAGGCCAAAAGTCTGCCACAACCAGCCTCGCAGCAGCACCCCTCAGCAGTTCCCTTCTCCGGCTGCTGCAGCTTCTGCCATCAATGAATGGCAAAACTGAATGAACTTGGCGCCGCCTCCATGTGGGCTGGAGACGGAGATGCCAAGAGAGATGTGTTGGCTAACAACGGCAACGAACTACAGGACCATTTGCCGGCATATTACGGGGGCGTGGGCGTTGCTGCTCTGGCAACTTGTAAATTAGGCCCGGCACTATCTTTGTGTCCGGCATAATCAACACACACAGTATAATCTAGTGGAAGGTGGGGTCCTTTCATCTCGTTTCATCTGTTAAAAGGATTGCATTTTCCTGAGGATACCGGAATTAATTGATTTTTAAGGGGGTTTCAGGGGAACTAAACTATACAAATTATAGTTATTTCTTAGCATTTTCCTGCCCCTATTTCCTTAGTATATCTATTAAAGCAAGTGTACCCTTGAAATTAAAAATTAATCACATTTTAGAGGCTTTTAAGCCCAGAAATAGATTAAGCATGCAATTCAAATTGCTTTCGGACACTAATGATACCCAATACAGGGCATTTCATGGGCTCTAAAATAGCCTGTAATCGTCTTGAAGGATAGTGGGAGGGGGTTTATGGAATATTTAAATTATTTCCCGCGTCACTGCAAAAGCAACCAACCAACTGACTGACAGTTTTTCACCCACCTTTGGCTTGGTCTTCTTTTCTTTGCTGTCGTAAAATCAATAGAATTCATTAAAATCGTAGCAAGTGACAATCCACGCCCGCAATTTAGTTTCCTCATCGTCATTTGCCACCCGACTTGGACTTTTATATTGTCTCAACAACAATAACAAGCGCAAAGAACATCGATGTTGGGGCGAAAAGGAAAACAAAAAGTGAAGTGAGGCAAGTTAAATATAAAGTGGAAAATGCAAACATAATATTTGCATAAGATTTTGCGCTCAACCTCGACGCTTTTCCACCCACACCGCACCACACTTTTCCTCGCGGCAGCAGCTATCCCTTCCTGTGTCCGTCTCGTGGCTTTCCTTTACCTTTTTCCGGAGCAAAGGAGTCGTCGAGGCAATCGATACAAAATGCCAGCACGTGAAATAGAACGAGGACACCGCCTTGGGTAAACAAGAGTCTCCAAAAAAGCATTCGAAATGACTGGCTCTTGCTGGCTGGCTGGCTGGCTTGGACGACGAAAGTAGCAAAGAAGTTTTTAACAAGTTGACTTGAGTGCTCACCCACCCGTCCGCCAATTCACCATCCTTTCATCCTTCCCTCTAGCTGTCAAGGAAGCTTTGCTCCTGCTGCAGCTGAAACTTCATCAACTACATACCGAAAATTTGTATTTGCATTTGCATTTGACAACCGCCACGGCTGTGCATATTTTATGGGGAGAACTTGAGGGTACAGTTGGACGTGCTTAAATGTTACAAAATAAGGCAACATAATGTAAAGCCAAAAGCTACCAGGGGAAGCCAGGATATTAACTTATCCTTGATCAGTTTGCTCTCTTCTTTTTATTTATTTTTTCAAAAATTTTTATAAAATATTTCCTTCTAAGCAATTTCACCTGTAAGTTGCATATCCTTCGTGCACTTTATCTATGCGCGTTTTGTTAATTTTCCACTCATTTCGCTGTCATCCGGCGTGGCTGCTGCTTCCGTCCGGGGTTATCCTTTCGCCTGCGGCGCTTAGATGGATTCCTCCTGCTCATCAGTAGTCGCGGTGTTCGGTGTTCCTTCGTGTTGTCACGCGATGTTCTCTTTCTTGTCCCTTATTTTGGCTGCAAATTGTTTTTGCTTTCTGGCTGGTTTAGCGCACTTTTGGCTCAAGGACATTCGATTTTTTTTCTTCGCTTTTTCCACGGCTGCAACTTGACAAACCTACGTGCATTTTCCAGCGATTTTTCCACCGCCTGATGCCAAGTGACAGTTTCGTTTTGCCGGTTAGTTGGTCTCCGAGTTAATTTGGTTTCTGTGGCAGAGGGATAGCTCTTCTGTTGCCTGCTGGAATTGATTAGAGACACTTTTGTTACGAGCCTCGGGGAAAATTGTGCGGAAAATTGTGCAGTCAACGAATGACTGCAGATTATTTCGAGGAGATCTCCTCCATTAGTCCTATTACTCTACAAAAAAAGAGGGACACACGATCCCTTCTCATTTCCCTTTCCCAAATTTGTAGCCACTTTTGGGCCTTGATTGCGTATTCAGATAACCACAAAGAACCTGGCCATAATTAACCACAGAAATGTCATGAAAAAACTTCTCCCTGGGGGCTTTTGGGAGCCCCCCTCCCTCCCCAGAAAACGTGCACCGTAATGGCAGTCATTATTTATTTTATTTCCGAATGCACGGAAACAGCAGCAAAATAACAATCATAGAAAGTGGAACAGGGATAAGGCAGGGACTCGGTTGCTACCTTAGTTCTGGCTACAAAAAAAAAAAGGAAAATTTCAATAAAAGGCGGGACCCACAAATAAAAGCAGACAAAAGGACTGTAGGAGAAGGGAAATGCCAAATGTCATAAAAAGAAAGCCACAACGAGGGACACCACTGAGGAGACTCCTCGCCAGGGAGGCCATTAAAAAGAGCGAACCCCCGCTCTTGCGGCTGCCAGTTGAATAATAAAACATGACAAAACTATTTTATGTTTATGATTAAATTATGTTTGCCCCACAGAGTCAGAGTCAGAGTCGTCAGGTGACACCTCCACCCGCTTCCCTTACAAAGCGATTGTGATTCTGCCACAACAATCGAATTAAATGCGCATAAATTATTCATACACACTCGCTGGCTGGCTCACACTAACACGCATGCAAATCACGTTGGCAACTCTCCGGGCTCCTTCCCAGTGATTTCAATTATGGCTCGGATGGATATTCGTAGGCTCGTTCTTATTTATTTAAATTGCCATCGAAGAGCTCTCGTTTTTGTTGCTTACTTTATCCTAAATCAACATGAGGGGTGGGTGGCGGTTGTGCCTCCACCAGAGGCCTCCTTGGGTTATTTATTTTTATGACACTACGATTTCCGCAAGTGTCTGTCTCTGTGTGTGTGTGTGTAGTCGAGTCCTTCGGCCTGACTGCCTGCTGATTATTTTCGTTTTATCTTGAGCCCCGTGCCATTCTGGACCCCCAATTTGTTTTTAGTGTCCTCCATATGCTGCTGCTCCCTGGTCCCTCATTGGTCCTCCTGCAAATGTGTCTGTGTGTGTTTCTGTGGGTGGCCGGGTGCCATTTGCTCCGCCCATCTAATACATCGTAATTATAACGGTTTACTCTTTCAGCATGGTTTATTTTATGCCAAGACTTTATGTAATCAGTGTGAATAATTTGGCCTCTGTGCCCTCGATCCTGATATAGGCTTTTATTTCCACAAAAACCCTTCCTGACCAACCACGTAGTAAAGCCCCCTCCCAAACATTTATGGGCGTCACTTAATGTCTTGTCTGTGCAATTGCGTGGACCTCACTCATTTAGAACCAATTAAAATGGCTTTTATTGCCACCCACATAATGGTAACGACCAACTTTTTGGGGCTAAGCCATACATTTTCAGTGTCCCATTGTTTTTTTTTTTTTGCGCTAAGAGTGGCATTATCATCCTATCGTGATTGAGTCTCGTTGCCCGTTTCCGTTTCCGCTTCCATTTCGGTTCCCGGCTAATTATAAGAAAATATTTTTATTACAAAAGCTTGATTGCCTTGATCTTATGAGTTCTTGTCGCCATTATTTACACTAAACTAAGACATTATCATCGCACAGAATCACCCATCTCACACTGGCATTCGCATAAACACAGCTCATAGAAGAGCTCGCTCTCTATCTCTCTTTCTATCTCTCTCTCTATAGATACTAAATAATATCCTAGCTTAAGCCTAGCTTAGCTTAACATACGAATACCACCTTCCTTTAATTCAATATCAAAAACATATCTTTGACAACCCAAGGGGAAAAATCTTTAATGTCTGCTGGACTCTTTTGTATAGCTTTTGTATTTGTTTAAGAAATATAAATACAAAAAAGTGTCAGTGATTAAAAGAAAAAGTGTCAACGAATCAAGCAAGCAAGTCCTCAGTTCAGTTCAGTTCTATTTTATCCTGTCGACACGAAGAGCAACCATTTGTCAAGATCCCAGCAGCAACAACCACACCAGCAAGAAAATCTAAAGCAAGCAACACAACAACAATCAAAACAACTACAACAAAAACTATTACAACAACAACTACAACACATCAACTGCGTCTTTACTAAAACCAAAATCTGAACAATTAACCCAACAAGATTTATATTTCATATTTGCTAAAACTACTAAAAAATCAACACTTGTAAAATATGTCAACGAAAAAGAGAAAATGCCAAGACAACACATTAAAAACATTGTGTATTATAAAACAAAAAAAAAATCACCACAGCTACAACAACCACCAAGACAACAATTACAACAAAAGCCACATCCAGCAACAAAAATAAAGGGGTATTACAACGAAAGAGTATCTCTAAAAATGCAAAAACAAACCAGAAACAAACGTATGGATATATATATATTTATATATCATATATATGCAAAGAAAACTAAATCAACAAAACGCAAACATAAATTAACAAATAAACAACAATTTCCACGAAGCTTCCCTCTTGCACTTTCTATCGAAAATAAAATAATAATAATCGAAGACGAAAGGAAAACTTGGCCCGGAGAAGAGTCTATAACTAACTCACCACTAACTAGAAACCTTTAACTAATTGTACTTGTACCCTCTTGATTTTTTTCTATGTGCTCCATTGATTATTTTAATTATTTACCTTTTTGTTTTACAACAGTTTTTGGTTTTCGATTAACAAATAACAACAACCAGAACATCAACAACAGCCAACAAACAAGCACACGGAAAAGAGCTTAGAAAAATGTATGAGTAGCATTAAACCTCTAGTCATCCACTGCGTCGATCCCAAAACTACTAGATAACTACTCGTACTACTACTACTACTACCCCCGCCCACCGCCACCCACCTGCCTGCCTTGCCTGCAAAAAGCTATATCCAAAAACTAATATCGCCCGCCTACTACTACTACTACTAACTAACAAAGTAAATATACGTATGTATGTCCTGGGCAAAACAGCAGAAATCTATAAAAAAAAATCTAGCGAAAGCGAAACGAGCGGAAGCGCCACCACCCCGATAATTAATAACAAATACTCATGTATTGCAACCCTACTACTAACCCAATTTTTGTTGTGTATGTGTGCGTCTCTGTGTGCGTATATAAGTGCCAGATCAGATCAATGAATGAACCTCGAAATAGATATCTAAATATATATATTATCCCCCAAGTAAAGACAACCAGTTATTCCAACCAGAACATCTACAGAATAAACAACCAACTGATACTACTACTATATAACTATAACTACAACTATAACAACAGCTACAACAACAACAGAATGCAACAAAAAAAAAAAAAAAAAAATCAAATCTAAAATCTTAGCAAGAATGTGCACCAAATTCTTTTGCAAATACCATTCAATTTTATGCAATCAAGTTAAGAAATATATATAAATAAAATAGAGACCAGAACAGAACCACGCAAAATGCTAAAGTCTAGATCTAGATATATATATAAATATAAATATATATATATTTAAGAAATAACTCTTTGGGCAGGACCAAGCATCACAACAAAATAAACGAAAACAACTCGCAGAAACAAACTAAAAAATTTTGCAAGAATTCTCACTGTCTCTCTCTCACTATCAAAAATCAAAAAAAAAAAAAAATATCAAAATAAATCACAACCAAACACCTGTCTACTATCTATCTCTATCTCGCTTGTGTTTGTCTGTGTGCAGGAGAGATGCAAATGCAAGGCACTGTTGTTGTTGCACTTGATGATGCAGCCGAGGAGCGATCGGAAAAGTGGGAGAATTCGGTGGAAAATCAAACAAGGAGGCAGCAGCGGCGGCGGCAGAGGCAAAAGGAAAACGATCAGCGCAGCGCCGCAGCGATGATAATGGAGCGCAGATGCTTCCAAACTCCGAAGCCTGCATCACAGATAATACCAGCACTAATACTACTACTAATGCTACTAGTACAACTGCCATTACAACCCCAGCGATTAGTAGTCGTTATAAAGCGAAATCGTATTTGAACAGATCCTTGAACTATATAGAAAATATGTCATTTGAGTGCCGCTGACTGACGGCCACAAGTTGCAAGAGTTTTTGAATTTTCATTGCATAAAACTGAAGAGCAAGATCAGAATCAGAATCAGAATCAAGAATATCATCGGAATTAACCAGAGATATATACATATATCATATATATATATGTATGTTGCCAATTGTGGTTGTTGCTGTGCCTAAATGTGTTGACCAATCCGACGATTTGAAATTTGATAAGCCCCAAACAATCGAAAAAGAACGATAGAGAACTTGCCTGATGGATCTCATGTATAAAAATGTATACATATAATTTTTGTTATATTTATTATAATATATACCATGAACCACAGCTTTCAATTCCAACTTGAAGTTTATTTAATTTACAATTTTGTTGACCGAAAGCAATAATTTCAAAACAAAATAAATATAACTAAAACAATTGATAAATATTTTTCCATTGGGATCTGTTCAAAGTTATGTCAGCCTATACCATATATACTATATGATCGTATTTATTATCGCTACTGATTTCGGGGTCTGTAGAGAGAGTTGTAATTGTATGCTGGTGGTATTAGTCTCTTGGTATCTCGATATCTCGGTATCGAATGTCGCATTATATGTATGTAATGTAGGCACACAGAAAAAACCCCCCTGGTTCTCTTCTTTGTGCCTCAGAGGTGGTGAGGCATCGACTACACAGCGACTGTGCCGGAGGTGAGTCAGTTGAAGCACTCTAATCTAACTCTATGTCTAACTACAAACCATTTCATAGCTTTTAAGTGCAACAAAAAAAATTAAAACCAAAATAAATTCAGTCCCCAAGCAATTGTAAAATGTCCAAGGCCAAGCACAACCTAAAAAACTCTTTCGAAAAATTAAAATAATAAAACTAAGAACTTGGTTTACAGATAAACCTCTTCTACCTCCACCATATTTATTTATATTTTAACAATTTAAGCTTAGCTAAGTTTTCATTAATTAGTTAAGATACTTTTGTGGCATCCAAATGGCTAAGATAGATGGGTTTTTTTTGGGCATACAAATCACAGTGCTAGAGAACATTATTCTCTCGATTAATTCTCTATAATAGCAACAACATCATCCACTTGATTTGATTTAACATTGGGCCGTAAAATAAACTTCTACGCTCTGTGTGCAATCGATGTAAATCATTAGTCCATTTAACCATAAAAAGTCAATAAAACAAACGCAAAATGCTGTACATCAAAATTAATTGCATTGCTCTGCTGCAAAAAAAAAAAAATATATAGCAAGCGTTGAACACAAATAAATACAAATAAATTAAACAGGTTCTGAAAAACAACTCGTTGGGCCATTCCATTAGAGGTGTATATGCAGTTATTGGGGTCGCTGCGGCTGCTGCTGCTGCTGCTTTTTGGTCAGAACGGGCACTAGAAGTTGGCCCTGAAACTTGGCCGGATCGTGTGAACGAGTACACAGCAGCCCAGCTAAAATTCGCAATATACTATATAGTGTATATAGTGTGACTGTTATGATGGATTTTCGGCATTCCCTCCTCTTTTACCCTCGATTATCTTGCTTAGGGGGGGTATAGCTCTTGATTTATGATGCCTGTCGCCTTTTATCTCTACATATCGTGACGTATGCCTGGCTCATCGATGTGCATTTCACTTCGCTAAACCGAATGTGTGGTTGTCATAAATTAATCCACTTTAAATGTATTATATAAGCTTGTTCGCTTTAGTGTTTCGTTTTTCGTGATAGCTTGTTTTGACTCCGACCTGCCTCAATACCCGTTGGTTGGCCTTTATTTTTTGCGTTCTACTAAATATATATATATTATATAAAATACTGATTCATTGACATGCAGGCTATGAATAACGCTCGCCAGAAGCGCCAGCTGAAAACCTCACCTATAAACATTCGTCTGCATTTATTTATGAACAATTCTGGCAGTAAAGAAAACGTATAGAAATAGAGAAATGGAGCTGAGAGGACTTGTGGCTCCCAAACTTTTTTTTCTGGGATTTTTTGTTTCGTTTCTCTTCCGACTTTTCTAGTTGTGTTCGAGGTTAACCGGAAATCAAACACACTCGCCTACAGACACACACCGAACATCCTGCGAGTGTGTGTTTCTGTGTTTCTGTTTTCTAGTAAGCTTTTAGTGGAAACCAAAAAGAAAATTGGCATAAAGAAAATGAAGAGGCAACGTCATAGATACACACACCACAACAACAACAACCAGAACAAGAACAAATGCCTAAACAACCAACCAACCAATCAACAACATCAACAACAACTACAACTACAACAATGAACAACTCAACAAGAAACCAAGCAACCAAAAGATACAAAACCAAACAGAAATTCAACAAATTTGTGGATACATTTATCACGCGCAAACTGTTTGCCATTTGCTCTTATCTCATTTCAGTTAAGGAGATTGGAAATGGCCGCTCGCCATTACTGCAGGAGCCACTATACGGTACACGACCTCAGCCCTACAGTGAGTAGAAGGCGCCTATTCATTTGTAGTTTGTTTAGCTGACAAATGTTGTGTCCCCCCTGAAAGAACCCCACCATTTCCTGTGCCCCCTACCAAAACCTCATCTCTACCTTCTCATTAATTTTCGTTAAAATGAAGGAGAAAAAAAAAAACATAAAGAAGAAATCCCAAACTATTGTTGGTTCTCCTGCGATTGTTGATTGTTTGGTTGTGTTGAAATATTTGCATTATTTATTGTTTTTCGTTTATCTTGTTGGAACGTAAGTTGTGGGTCCCTAAGTATTAGCAGCTCAGTTTCTTTGCTCAATTTTTCTTGATTTCGAGCGAAGAAAAAGAAGTGAGAAAAATCCAATTAACAGAGAAGATACTCAGACACACAGCCACCCCACACCTGGGAAAAGTTTTTCTAATTGCTGACACTTAAGCTGGTCCCGCACCGAATGCAATCATTACAAATTTTCCAGAGGCAAGGCTTTGCTTCCTCCATGTTGACATATGCCGGCATGTGCAATTAAATGAAAATCAAGCGACCAAGTGCAGTCCTTCCTCCTAATTAACTCGGGGTTATGACACTTTCCCTCTCTCGACCCAATTTCCCAGGGCTCAGAGCCCGAGCCCAAAGGCCCAAGAATTCTATTAAGACAAATGGGCGAGGAAAACTTTTGAGTTTACGAAAATAATCGAATGCTAGTCTTGTTTGGGCCCTAAAACGTGACTCGATGGGCTCCAAGGGAAAGTCAAGTCACCCGAAAACTGTGTCACCAAAGGGAAGAAAGAGAAAACGGGGTGGCATACGGAGCTCTGGCTCAATATTATTGTAGGAACATGTGTCTTCATTTCGTTTTCATCGTTGCCGTTGTCGTTGTCGACTTTGTGGCCTGCCAAGACCATCAACACTTCCTGAACGCCACTCCACTTCCCCCTAAATCGATTTGGCTTACAGAGGAGCTCCCCAGCTCCCTGGCACTCGCTCTGCTTGTGTGCGTGTGAAGTGCAAAATTAATTGATTTTTTATAGCATTTCGATTCTGGCATTTCTATTTCAATTGCGAGTATCGAAGTGTGAAAAATTCGACCGAAAGCCAAGTGAATTTCTCGCTACGATTGGGCAAAAGTTATTTTCGCTTCGCAAAATAATGATAAATGTGGTAGATCAAGGGGCAAGGTTTTGAGGATGCCAGGATACCGAGCTGGAGCAGGATACTTCCCCAATGCGAAACTAATCCCTTAATTAAGGCGCTTCAGCTTGAATAGCAGGCATTTGTCGTAATTTGAACGGAATGGTATGGAATATACTTTGTTGCTTATCGATCGTTCTCGTTTGGAAAGTTTTCCTTGCTAAAAGGAAGGACGACGCCTCGAGGCCGCACCTAGTTACAACTTTTGCATTATCTAAAAGCCGCAAACTATAAACTAAAAACCTCGGCTCGCCTTGGCTGGGCCTCCTTCCTTCTGCTGGTTATCAAAACTTGTGTAACCTGGCCTGCGGCTGGTTTATAATTTTTGCCAGACAAAAATCTACACAGCCGCCATCGCCGCTGCTGCCAGCCTGATGCCTTGATGTTCTCTAATTTGTTGTGCGTAAATAACATTTCGAATTGGCTTGCTTTTAGGCTGAAAGTTTTCCAAAAACCAAATAACCAACTGCTGGAACTTGGCCCGACCAAGATGCTGTTGCCCTGCCAAGGGAAAGCATAGGATATGGGATGTGGAATGGTGTCCTGTGTCTGGGGACAAACTGATGCAGAAGATTAAGTAAAAATCCGTCTCTAACTGATGCTTGGCTGCTGCTTTTAATTGCATTTTACGCAAAAGTTTAAGTTCCTCTCCTCGTTGCCTAGGTTTCAATTAGAGGCTTGGGGGTTGCTTGCTTAGTATCTCTAAGTGCTTATGCCCAACGAAGCAACCAACCAACCAACCCACCAACCCCTATGCGAGGGAAGTTTCTTTATGCCCAAATACAGCGGGGAGTTGGGAAAAACTTTTTGGCCATCACCACCGGGCTCCTTTGTTGTATTCCAGGGAGTTATATCCTTGATTTTCGATAGTAAGTGGCGTGGACTTTTCCTCTCCCTTTAGTATATATAAAAAAAGAAACTGGGGAAAAACTTTGGCAAGCAAATTTTCTTATCCATGCTATTTGTTTGATAATTGGCCATGGCCACGGCATTTGGCATTGTGTACTTACTTGGGGCCACCTCGTCTTGTTTGGGATAAAGTTTTAGTTTGCTTCCAGCTAAAAAGTCGAAATTCAATTGATTCGAAAGGGCGCACACAGCGAGGGGGAGCTAAAAAACATAGTTCAAAGTGTAATGGATTCATTCCGAGTTTTGTTGTGTTTCTCTGTTTATTTATATATTTTATTTCTGTGGATTTTGCACCCCAACGTTCTCAGTTGGGGTTGCATGTTTGCTCGTGGTTTTCGGCATGCCTCGGGCCAAATGTATGTGGTTAAGAGCCGAGCTAAATATGTTTCGTGTTGGCAAATATTTTTCCATGATTGGACCAACCGTTTGTTGTGTCTTGTTCTATTTGTTGATTCGTTCTTTGCCGAGTTAATTTGCCAGGCAAACGGAATTGAGTTGTCGTTTAATTTATCTGCTGAAAGTTGCTCTTGCTTTCTGCCTTATTTTTATGTGTGATATAACCCCATCCACCCACACCTTGCACCTCGTCATTTCCGCGCCGACCTGCCAAATGAGTTTATGCATAGTTGATCACTTCTCTGCCGCTACCCACCCCACCGTTCTCCTGTCAATTTCCCCCTGGATTATGCATGTGTTTGTGAGGCGAGTCGCTTTTCCGGCTTTTCTCCTCCCTGGCCTAATCAGAAAATAACAGAACAGAGCAGAGCAGAACAGAGGAGAGCCAGGCAAAGCAGAGCTCTGGTCTCAGTTGCACTTATGACAAGAAGGAATTTCGGCATTCAAAGGAGGGCAGAAGGAATTCTTTGGGGCTTTTCCGGGGCTTTCCTTTGGCTGCCTAATAAGCGTCCTCGGGGAAATTATGATGAGCAGAATTCAATTTCGTGTTTAATTTGCAGTGAATCCGTTTCTTTCACTTGCTCGGACTCGGACTCTGGCTCTGGCTCGAACTCGGGCCTCGGACTCACTCACTTTGAGTGGTGATTTAGCACAGACAACGGGCGGAGGATAATAAAATATATATATATATACAAAAAGGCTGGTGGAAAAATAAAGGAGGCCATCTTTTGGGCCAAAAACTTTGTTTGTTTGGCTTTGTTTAGGGCCGGGGCCAAGTTTGTTTTTTATATTATTCCTTGAACAATTTTCGTCAAGTTACTGGCCAACGTTCCGTTGTTAATATGCAAATTTGTTGCTGCCGCCTTTGTTTTGGTCCTGCCCCTTATTTCATACAAATAAATTTCTATGTATTATCTTCCTTGGTTGCATTCGCAGCTCTTTGGCCTTTTCTCTCCTCGTTTCTTGTTTTTTTTTAACCACAATGAGAGCGCTTTTCATTATTTGCTGTGAGGCAGCAAACATTTTCCCGTTTTCCCTTTTTCTTTTCATTATTTTATTTATATTTTATGCTGCTGTTGTTGGTTCGGCTGCATAAATAAGTATTTTTAATTTTACCACAAAGTTTTTTTCGGGTTCTTCATTTTGCGAAAGCAAATGAAATGCTAAAGTGATTTTTATTAAAAAGTTTACTTTTTAATCTGATGTGCCCGCCCGCCGGGGTTGCCTTTTATTTATTTAATTTTTTCCTCTGCTCTCTCGTCTGTCTCTCTTGCTTTTTTGCATAATTTTTTTCTGCGGTTGGCATATGGCAGTGAGGTTAATTAAAATTACAATTTCTGTTGGTTTTTTCCTCACGGTTTAAAGTTAAAGCGCATTGCGGAAGCCAAGCAGCTGACTGTTAAGTTGCCAAAAGTCGTTAACTGTAGCCACCGCCGCCCCCAAAAAAGAATGCCAAGTTTGAGAAATGATCCTGGGACTGCAATTTCAATTGCAATTCATTATGATTAACATATTTATGGGCTCAGCGCTGGGGGCCTTTGCCTGGGGACAGGAATCACGAATCACTCGGCAATCGTTGACACCTCTAAGCCAAGTCCCACAAGCGAGGGAGTCCTTTGGGTTGGATCCTGAATGAAATGCCAACGCCAAAGCCCTCGTTCCCCAAGGAGAAGCAAGCAGGCAGCAGGGGGGGGCAGGCTCTCAACTGGGCCGCAAATCCATCCGACGGCGGCGACGAAACGCGCGTGCCTGCCAAAACAAAATGGCCAACATCCCGACCGGAAGTTGTGCGTTGCCGCGAGCGGTTGGCTGGAACAACTGTAAATGTGAGCGTGACTACAGCAGCTTGGTCTGCCATTGCGCGGCTCTTTTACCGCTGTTTCCGGTGCGCTCCAGGAAGTGTTTTTAATTTTAATGCAAGCGCTGTTCTAACTACTTTTAGTAGTCTTACATTTTATACGAAATAAAACTCGGAGAATATTATTTGTTGCAAGGGAATATGAAATGCATTTGATACATGAGACATTCTATGAAATATTTAATAATTAAAGACAAAATGTGTTACAAAAATGGCTTTTGAAATAGATTTAATTTCTTATTTTAATTCTTTGAGAGAGAGGAAAGGAAAGTCTTAGGAAATACAACTCGATAATCTTAATTCAAGCCTTAATTATCTCTCTCAGCTTCCTCAGTGGCCAAATACTTGAAAAGATACTTTGGAAGTTGTGCCTTTTGAGGACTAGAAATATTTCTGATTCGCGTCTACCAGCTGATGGCATCATCAATTCCGCCCACAATGCCAGTTCGAGGTTTTTTATCAAAAATTCAGCAACATGCAATGCAATTCCCAAGTTTGAATTGTGTGTCATATATTTCGTATATATATGTTTTGTACATTCCTGCCAGCTTGTCCTGCTGCCGTTGTTCCTTGGTGTTGCTTCAGCTGCCATGGGAAAACTTTTATGAGAAATTGAACGTCAGAATTTGCCACCCCACCCGCTCCCCTAGAACAGCCCCGCAGTTGTGTTTTGCATTATTGCCATGCCATAACAGCCTGCGGCAACGGCATTGCATTTGAAAGTTATCAGGAAAAAAGCGAAGGAGCAGCAGGAGCAGCGGCAAAAAAACTAGGTGAGGAAACCATTGCCATTCCGAATCCCTATTTGCCCAAGATGGGCAGCATCTGCTGCTGCTGCTGCTGCAGGCGCAATTGTGACGGAAAGTTACTTACTTGAGCTCGATTTCAGTTTGCCGAGTGTTTTTCAATTGTTATGCTATATGTAATGCCGCTTCCTCCCACTCCCAACCCCCCTTCCTCACTCGTATCTGCCATCAACACATCATTTCACTCGTGTACCTTTTTTTTTGGGGGGAGGGAGGGAGACTATCTGCTGGCGGGGGGTGTGTTTTATTGCAAAATATTGGCAACAGTCTGCCACAAATTGAGGAAGCCAAACACATTTACCCCCTCGGCCCTGCCATCTTGGGCTGCTGCCATTGTTGTCAGAGGAGAGCTCCCTGTCACATCACAACAGTGTCTTTCTAAGGGCCCCCAGACCCAGACGGCTGTAATTGAAACATTTCTGGCCAGATAATAATTTTGCTTTATTATTTTCTGCTCGCTCGACTTCCATTGAGTGCGAGTGGCTTTTGTTGATGCCTCCGCTGCTGCTGCTGGTGCTGCACTCGGCCTTCTGTGTGTGTCTGTCTCTCTGGGCTCCGATAATTGGCGAATTTTGGCACTTGCAGCCCAGTGTTTCCCCTCTCAAACTCGATCCAAATCTGAATCTGACAAGCCATTGGCCATTTTGGGTAGCCCCCTCCGTGCAGCCGACATTTTCCGATTGTTTAACTGTTGTCATCCCATCGAAGGGTGATGATGGTGGTGGGAAAATATTGCCAGCAATTTGGCCATCATCGTTTTGGCATCTCGTCGTCATTGTGCGTAATTGAGTGTAGCTTTCGGTGCTGCCTCCTCGAAATGTTGATTGCACTGGAGGGCAGGACAATAAGAGGCGAATTCATCATATGGCCGGATGAGTGGGAGGGCATCTAAGTGGGCGGGTGGATAGCAGATTGAATGGTGACTTTAAGGGCATTTTTCTCAGGCAAAAATGTTGAAAAATGGATTTAGAAAAGGGTATTTTAGAAGCGGCTTAACTTAAATTAATTTTTACCTACATAATTTAATTGGTTTTTGGTTGATTTGAGTTTTAAATTGGCATCTGTTGTGGCTATTAGTTTTATAAGTTCCCTAAAACTGGGGAATATTGAAGCTTTAAATAATTTAAACGGCAAATAAAATAAAAGGAAAGTTAAATCTTTTTTAGAGTATAAAACTCTATGAGAACCTTGCAACAGTTCAAATTTTTTTGTAATTTATAATAGTTAACTTCGCCTACAAAGACCCCGTCCCACACTGCGTATGAGTAATATTTTCTAAACATGGCTGACAGGCATATTAATCCATCCAAGTCAACATGTTCGAATTTCCAGGCCATTAGCATAGACTAAGGAGACCGAACGGAACCCTTTAGCGAGGCGGGCCAAAAGTTCGAATATCACATGTCAAGGGTCTTTTGGGTCATGAGTTTGCGGACTCCTTGGACCTTGGGCCCTGGGCCATGTTTGCCGTTGTCAGTGCTCAAACATGCATGCAATGTAAATTGGCGGGAAGAAGGCATCCTCTGCAGCCTGCAGCCTGCAGGCTGAAGCCCGAGAAGCCTGAAGGCACTCGGTCACCGACACACGCAGATTGCTCGCATGGAAACAATAGACTGACGGGGGACATTGTGCAACTGTCATCGGCGGTTGTCGTCCAACTAAGCATTTAATTTTAGCGCAGCCAGCGACAATTTTAGTGGTCGGAAAAGTCGGTGAAGCGAGCGAGGGTGGGGGGGGATAGTGGGGGCTGGCCCTGCGGCCACTTTGTTGTTGCTGCAGTTGCGCAATATGCAAACGGCTGTTAACTGTTGACGTTGGGAAATTGTAACTGTAACAAAAGACAAGGCAACTTGTCCCAAACACAATGAATGCGAACCGCGAATGGCAAACGTCGCTGATGGCCGGGAAATTGAATTAGCAGAATGTCTGGCGGAAAAGCCAGCTAAGGGGGGGCGGAGAAGGACGTGGTGGAAGATTGAAACTGACTCGACGGATGCCGCGAGGAAAAACATCTTGAGAGGTCGGTGGGCCGACTGAATTATGCACTGCTTTTAGTTAATTGCACTGCAGAGTAGAAAATATCCACCAGTGCCACTGCCACCTCCCTTGACTAACAACTGACACGAGACACGAGAAAAAAAAACAAAAAAAGAAACTTATTCAATTAAACTTTTGCCAGGCATGTAATGGAAAAGTGTGTCTGGGTGGCTGGTTGTGTGCGGCAACCTTGGGTGCAAGCCACCTCAAAAACCCACCGAACAAATTCCATTTTAAATGAAATTTCGTTAAAATATAATATTTGCCGGGCTTCATTTGCTTGGGGGCGTGGCACATGTGTGACATGCGTTGAAGTTTTTCATTTGATCGTCCTGCAGCTGCAGCAGCTGCACATGCAAATTAGAGCGTTATTATATGGCCCAGAAATCTGGGAAGTCTGGGAGCTAAGAGGCTCTGATGAATGGGAATTGTGCGGAACGCAGCATGGGAATCCTCCGGCGGCTTTTGACTTTTTGGCCAGCTCACGATGAAATCTCTCTCTCTCTCTCTTCGGGGACGTTGTTTCAACACAACTATTTCCCAGGGAAGCCGGCTCTGATTTATGCATGTCCTGCTGCCACATGAGTCCTTTCACCCGGCATCCATCCACATTGTTTGATTAATTTCATAAGCTTTTGCCCTGAGTTGCAAAAAAAGGACAACAAGTCAACTGGCAAAACACACAGATGTCGGTTGTATGTTTTAATTGCTGCCCCGGAAATCTGTGGCAACTTAAAGAGCTTGAAAACTTTGGAAAGGCATGTCGAAGCCCTCAAATATTCTCTTTTTAGGTGAATATGCGTTGATGAACTAAATGAGTTTTCTTTATTTTAAACCAAAATTATATACATTTTCCCTGCTATTTCTGGCATCTAATCCCCTTCTCCATTGTTGGCTTAAATCGTTCCCTGAATTAACATGGACGTTGATTTGTCATTGTGCTTTTGGCCAGGCCAAGCTGACCGAAAAACTAATCTGTAAACGTTGACAGCTTTGCCTTTGCCATAATAATCCCCAACAGGAGACCCGTGTATATATCCTGGGAGATGGATATGCAACAGTTTCCTCCCTTTGCTTGGGCTTTTGTGCAATTTCTTGTAAATTTAATTTCCTGCCTCACATTTCTGCTCATTTGGCTGGCAATCTGTGAGCCATTGGCATTGACTCTTGCTCGGATTTGCATTTGGCAGGCGAAGAATAACGAAGGAGATGAAGATGATGATGATGATGTCTCATCAGCTATGCAGAATTCATTTCCTCATTCGTTCAATTACGCAAAGAATAGGCAACGACATCGGCACGACTGCAATAATTTTGTAAACTCAAATACTTGGCAGGTGTCACAGCAAAATTTAGCCAATTTTAAAACTTAATTAGTTTTGTCCAACTGCAACTTCATTAATTGAATACCAAGCATTTCCATTGTGACATTCTGCGGGTTCTGCCAATTAGAGCTTGATATGTGCCAGGAATTTATTTAAACTTTTATTGTTGTGCTCGCAAACAAAAAGAAAACTAAATTCAAACTATTGAGAAATCAATTTTGGGGGAAAACTGTAAAATTTGCTCACCAATCGAACGAAAACAAATGTCAAATATTTGCCAAATTACTCAGCACAACAAAACCACCCCCCAGAAAAGCCAAAAGTTATGTGCAAAAATGTTTTTGCTTGCCAATGAGACGTAAACTTTTATGGGTCCTATCCTCGCACTCTCCTGAGAGCCACCCCTAAGCCCAAACCCATTATTTTTCAACCTGTGCACTCTCACGTCAAGGCAAACTAATTGATTTTAAAATAAATAATGACTAATCACCACCTGCAAAGGCGATGGCGGGCCGAAAGGGAAATGTGTGCCAGCCCACTATACTTTTTTGCACTGAGGGAAATCTAACAGGATAAAGTGCACTAGAAGAATAGGGAAAATAAAGGTATAAATATGATCTATAGGTTCTATATTTAAGTATTTAATATTAAATGAAATATAAATTGATCTCTGAAAGTTGTTAAATTTTGCTGAAATCAAATTACAAAATTAAATTACTTAATTTTTGTGCAGAGAAATTAGCTGATTGATGAGTGGAAAGTTTGGGCAACTTTGCGTTATGGCCAATTTTGTATTTTCTTATTCAAATTAAATGGCTTATATCACTAGAATAAGATCATATCAATTGAAACTTGTTTTTAGGGTATTTATTTATTTATTCTTTCTTAAAGTGAAGTTAAAATTTTCGTGGGAGCCGCCGGTCTGCCTCCTCGTCAACATCGCTTTCTGGGTCGATTCCGGTTGCTGTGTAGACACGGGTTAACCCGTCCAGAGGGATCCCTTCCGCCGCTTGATTAATTGAAATTTCACTCACTGTCAAGGTATAGTGTGTGTGTGTGTGTGTTTGCACCCGGGCACGTCTGTGGGCGGCTAAAGGTGGGGGCATGGTGGCACTCTCTACACCCTACACTACGATATTTTCCCTTCGGCAGCCAGGCAGCGTTTCCAAATTAATTGAGCGCGCTAATTTTGGCAAAAAGGTTTTTTAATTGATGGCCCGAGTTTGGGAATTGTTGGCAAACTTGTTTACTCCGAAAGTAGTTTGCTTCAAGGTAAATTTCAAGTGAATTTAGTATAGCAACGAGCCAAGGAGAAGAGTTGTATTTGATTACAACTAAACAAGGTTCAAATTTCAATTGGCCCTTGGACAATGTCTCAATTGAGTTGGTCTAATTGGCGATGTAACAAATTTGCCAGAAGCCAAATTAGTTGATTATTTAAGGCTGAGCCAAAGTATAATTACGGAATAAGTCTGTAATTCAACCTTCTGGCCAGCCTGTCTGTGTGTAATCTTCAAGAGGGTACTTCACATTGATTACACTTTAATCAGATTTTAATAGTAGTTTCATTGATAAGAGCAAAGGCCTTTGATCATAAATTTCCGCCTTGCAATCACTAAATCGAGTTACGAGGAGCGGCTGAATAATGAACCCGCCTTTCATCTGCCGAATCTTGTTCACCTGTGGCATAGTTGCTCTGTCGAATTTTCGTTTTTGAAATCGTTTTCCCTGCGTTCATTTGGTATTTTCGCGTTTCGTTCATTACAATTTGGCCACGGGCAATTTGCATCCGATATGAGCTGGGGGCCTGTTGTAGCCTATTCTTCTTCATTATGGCCTTTCAGCATTTCGGTCTGTGAACTAACATGATTTTGAAAATGTTTTTAGCGGCGATGCGTGCGGCTTTATGTGGCTTTCTGTGGTGTTGATGCGATAATTGTGTTGCAAGTGCCATTTGATCCAATGAAAGCAGCAATGGCATCAGCATAAATGCAGTTTTGGGGTATTAGCATTTCAGCCAGCAAATAATGTAGCTTTTTCCATGATGTTCAGGCAATTAATGTTGCATTTTAGGAGGAATTTTGTTAAGGGATTAGGTGAGATTTAATATATTCAAACAGTAGAATAAAGACTTAATTGCTTACGCTTCTTTATAAATTTATTAATTTAGCAAAACTTATAATTGCTAAATTTATGCTAAATAAAGAAAAGGTTTCTTGAAGCTAAAGAAATACAATAAAAAAGAAATCTGACATCAAGAAGCTTTTATTTAATTCTTTTCTTCAGCAAAATGTTAAATTTAACTTAAACATCTTCTAGAATTATGCTTTAAAAGCACATTTAAGTATTTACATTATTAAAACAGCAAACATCGCTTTGGGAATTCAATCGATAGATGAAGCCAGAGTATCTGCTAAATGGAGAAGGATAACACACACTTTTTTCTTGACTAAAAATAGATATGGCAGTGCTCTGCCTTGGCAAAGTAATGACCCAAAAATCTAAATTTTTCTCGTACTACATTTACCGCTGGCTGCATGCAGGCTCACAAAGATATGCCAGCTAGCACCCTCGCCCCTCCTTAGAACTCGTACGTATTTGTGCATACATTTGCCCTAATGCTATGCCCGAGGGGTTTTCCTTCCTGCCTTCCTTTCAACCTCCTCCTGCCTTTTCACATACTTCGCTGGCTGTGTGCCAGGACAAAGTGCTGAGAGAGGAGAAGGATATGCTTGCTACGTACACGCACAGGCAGCAACAGTCTGCCTGTTTGCTCTTCGCCAATATTCAAAAACTGATTTTCATATGTCTTTTAAGTTTATTTGCGAGCGGGCGACGCTCCGCCCCGCCCCGCCCCTTTTTGTATCTGTATCTGTGTCTGTATCTGTTTTGGCATCGCCTCCTTGTGGCTCTTATCGTATCCGGCACACGCATAAAAGTTGGCCGAGTGCTTGCAAAATTTCTTTTCTCGCTCGCTCTGTTTTAACTTTTTTATTGGGCCCGAATTTAATTCGGAGAGGAAACACACGCTCCTGTGCAAGTTTTTTGAAAAGCGATTTCAAATGCAAATTTTATTGAAACAAGAGGGAGTCGCCTTCGTCCTCGTCCTCGTCCTGTGTGGAAAGATGAAGATTAAAATCAATTCAATTTGCTGCGAGCCAAGTAAAAGTGGTAATAATTTTTGTTCTTTGTTTTCCCAGCTCACACACACAGTTTTTCTTTTACTTAGCATAATGAGATTTTGAACGAGTGCGTTTATTGTAAGGGAATTTACAATGGGCTTAGTGTCTCGGCCTAGGGGAATTTTTTCTCCTTAGCTATGTAAGTAGCAAAATTAAATTGGTAACAAAAAAAAAAAAGGAAATCCTAAGGCCCAGTCTGTTGGCTATTAATTGACCCATTTCTTAGCTGGCTTCGGTTACATGCCAGACACACTGTTGGCTGTCAATATATCACACGTTATGCACCATTAAGTGTTCGCTTAATAGGCGGCCATTTATCAATCGCTCCCGCTGCCAAATGTTAAGGAATCCGCGGGCCAGGATGAGCTGCGTTTGGCAAGAGGAAAATCATGAATAAAGCTCGGCATCAGATGCCATCGCGTTTGTCATAATAAAAGTTACTTAAAAATTGCACGGAAATATCTGCGCGGGCATAAATCAATGTCTTGCCAGGTACAGCATGGCGTATGCGTGATTTATGCGTTGCCCCGAGGACAGTGGGTTTTTAGTTGCTGTCTTTTTTTTGTTCTCCCTCTCTTTTGCTTTTTTTCAGAATTTTTACAGCATATGCTGTTGCTGTTGTTGGTCAATGAAGGCCGTAATGAGGCCTGGGAGGACACCGGGGCGTATGCGCAATTAAACAAACGCTTTGGAGATTGCGCATACGCCGCGTGGCCATTATAATTAGCAGCACGTAAATAAGGGCTGAGAGTTTTCTCGTGGGAATTAGCTGTGAGTTAACGCTATGCTCGTAAATTAACAAACTTGCTTCTCTGATAAACAGGACTTGGCAGGACTTGGAGTTCGGTGTATTTTTACTCTTGCATATCCTGTGTATCTTTTGTGCCTGTGTTTGCTTAGGCAATGTTTTGCTATCTGGTGAGCAGGTGGCCCACTGCCATTGCAGTGGCATTTGCATTTCCCAGCAGCTCCCCACAGACTTTCTGAATTTATTGCTCTGGCTTCGACTGCCTCGGGGGCAATCAAATAGCAAAATGGCTGCACTGCGCTTTGACATTTAATTGCAACGTTCGCGGCATGTTTATGAAATATTTTTGTGACACAACGGCTTGTCCTTGTCTCTTCCCCAACCGCCCTCTGTGAATGTGTGTAGGTGTGTGTGTGTGTGTGTGCCTCATGTGCTACCGATTTTAATAAAACGGCAGACCTCGTCGACTGTTGTTCGATTCCAGGCTTGAAGCTCCCAACGGGCCACAAGGAATCCAGCCCCAGAATTGCACTTTTTAATTTGCTGAGTGCGCAGGGCCAAAACAAATCGAGAATTGGGGTTTATATTATAGAATCTGAGGAATATATTAGCCAACTAGATAGATATCTAAACTGTCAATTAAGTAACTTAAGTTCTGTATGGAAATCTTTCCAATTCTTTATAAATTATTTGATTTCGAATTGATTTTTTGGGAATACAACTGGAATAATACTTTGTAAATAGTTTAAATCAAGAATCAAACGCTAATTTATAATTTACAAAAATATCCCACAGAGTAAAACCATTTGTAATAATTAATAATAATTATTTCAATGCATATCAGCAAGTTTTAAATATTTGCTAATATTCCCACTTTCATAATTAAAGTCCAAACATTTTCCCAAAAATTTCCATGATTTATTATTCCACTTTATGGTAGAAATTGCATAATACTTACACCTGTTATTGGCAAAATCTCTCTGCCCCGGCATTGACCTTGCAAATGTTGCCTGATTTCGAAAATTCATTAACAAAGATTCCAAGCCAAACAAATAGAGCAGAGGCACGCGAGAAATTGAATGTGAAATAAAATCAATTAATGGCAACAGATTCCGTTGGCCTGCATTGCGCTTAATTTTTGGTACAGAATCTACCTCATAAATGAGACTCGCGGAAAATCAAATTTCCACTCAGCTCCCGTGGAGTGTGGGAAAAGTGTGTTTACATTTTCCATGTGCACTCATACACACACACGCAGAGTATATACATATGTATATGACGTTTGGTTGTTGATAGTTTTCAATGAAATCGTTCTGTGTAAGAAAATAAAATCTGAAAATTATGCAAGGAATGGATGTGGAGGAGAAGGCGGAAAGTCCCTCTGGACTTTTGTGTATTTTTCGAATTTTTGTTTACCTCAAGGCGGCTGGCAAATATTCGGGCACTTGGCTCCCGGTGATCTACGATTGCAGCAGCAATTTGCAATCCAATTTGAATTACATTTCGAATTCATTTACGACGCACAGCAATCTTTTTTGTGTCGCATAAATCCCACAGAGAATATATGTATATATATTTATATCTATAGCTTTTCGGAAGCATATTTCACATTTTGGCCTGTGCTCAGCAATTAATGCATTAATTTGAGCTGACAGACAGATGACGGCCGGGATATTTATGTGTGGATTTATGTTCGCGGCTTATTAGATTAAGCACGTACATTTATTTGCAGATTTGTTCTGTTGAAATCGCCTTTGTGCACGGAATAAATATATAATTTAAAAATTTGAGATTAATATTTCTGTACCTATTTCAGAGCAGTGTGCAGTGTCAGTTCTTGTTTAGAATATTTTAGCCTGGTTGCCCAAGGAGGAGTTGCGTTTCGTTTCGTTTCGTTCTGTAAATTCAATTTCCATCTCTCAAGTTGAAGCACTCCACTTGTGTCTGCAATATTCCATTTCCCATCTCGCCAATTTCGTTTCGCCGCATTATTTACTTCCTTTGCGCCACATCCTTCCGCTTCCAGCATCGACGCAATTGCTCCAGTTTTTATGGCAACAAGAGGAGCGTTTATGGCCAAGAGCGATCGAAAAAACCTCGTTGATGATGGTTGGTGGTGGTGGTGGTCAGTCGATGTTGGAGGGAAACTTTCGCCGCAACAATGTTTTACCACTTACGCATATTTCTATTGCTCTGCTGAAAATACTCGTTGAAATAGAAAACAAACAAATAAACGTCGCAGTGCATCGAATCCCTGGACGAGTTTTGCTTATATAACTGCCGTGATTACGACGATGGCCAACGATGGCCAAAGATGGCCAACGGCCAATGGCCAATGGCTCCTCCTGATGAGCTTGGTTCAATGGCTCCATGGCAACGCACATTCCGAAAGTGATTTTGATTTCGATTTCGTTCGAATTCGTTCGATTTGCTTGCATCAGAGACGAAACAGCAACAGATACTGCCACTGCCACATCGGCGGAACGAGTTCAATTGGCGAAAACCACTTTGGGCCGCCCGTTTGTTGCTATTTCCTGGCCATGGACAATCCACTCTACCATTTCTACTCCAGCGGCGCTATGGGAAAACTTGATTTTCCAGCTGTGCGAGGCCAGAGCAAGCGGAAAACGCATTCCCAACCAGAGCGTGAGTTTCCCAGAGCTGTCTTCGTCGTCGTCGACGTCCATGTCGTCGTCGCATGTTGCTCTAATTGCATGACAAACTCTCGGCCAACTTTCACACACTTTTTGGCGTTATCTCCGGAGGTAAAACTGCAGCTTTTGGCTTAAAACTGCTTGGCCTGGCCATAAATGTCACATATCAAAAGGAAAAGTGAAATTTTAGTTGTTACGATACGGAAGTTTGTTAATATGATGAAAGCAAAGCAAGGGTATTTTCTAAAATCTTAAATAATTAAAAAGTTAACAATTTCACTTAAGTTTTAATTAGTAGACATTGGAGGATGTTATTATTATTTTAAATGGATTAGAAATTACGGAAATTTTAAGAAGTTGCAGCCCCCAAAAATATTTAGACAACTTCCCTTTGCCTTTTGGCTTAGATTTCAGTAATTACTAGATATTTTGAGCATATTTAAAACAAACCAGGGACAGACACAGACCGAAATTCCTCAAGACATTTTAATGTAATTAAATTTAAATGTCTGCATCCCGCAAATGTGCCAGAATAACAATAGAGACTAGAATGAAAGGCGGAGAATGCCGCAGACAGGCAAATCTAATAAGCATAATGAATGAACCGCAGAACGGAGCAGCTGAGTGGCTGTTTTTGCTCAGCGTGTTGAACTTGTGCTGTCACCTGTGAAGGCAATGATGAGCAGCCCCTGGTTTCCATTTCCCCATATTTTCTTTTCTCCTGCCACCCCTCCCCTCCCCACTGGGGGTTGTGACCATGGCCGCTGCTGCTGGCATGTGGCAAATGTCTTGCAATCCACACCCCATGAGAGAGAGAGGCTTCTCTGTTATATTCTGCTGTCGTTTGCTGTTTTGTTTAATTAATTTCTATATTAGATACACTTCATTAAAAATGCCTAGAACAGTATGTGTGTGTGTGTGTGTGTGTTCTATTGTTGTGCTTTATTTTTGGCAATTCAAAGGAATTCGGTGATTGAGCAGGGCAAATGCGGCTCGAATGAGATCTGGGCCAGAGATACATACATATATGTATCCTCGTACAGAGATTTGCAGCCTAATGGCTTGTAAGAGATCTACGGCATGCATAATTCACTAAATGTGTCCGGAACACCAAAAACACCTTCAAGTCAAAGCCCATTCCCATTGCACCTGTCCAGATGTCAACCCCTCCATCAACCAGGCATCCATTCATCCAGTTCTGGCTGTGTCGGAGCAATTAACGCATTTTGAGACGAGCTGAGACTGAGCCCGAGCTGAGACCAGGGCCAAGAGGCGTTTGTTGAATTGGGTCAAGAGGGGCTAAGCAAAGTGCCGCTCTGAAGTTTTGGGGGGTCATGCATTTAGTCGTCGCCGGCATAATGAAATGCATTTCAGCCCTCATTAGGCATGCCATTTCATGAAGCTCCTCCTGATTCCGACTCTCTGCTTGAGCGGATTTTAGCCCTCGAGTGGGTGAGTGAGAGTGCCAGTCAAGTGTAGCCAGGGTGGGGCATTAATTGGCCAAAAGGTGGCAATAATTGAGTCAATCGAAGTGGGAACTCCAGGCGCAAACCAATTTACATAGTTTTCCAGCTAGTTTAAAGATACTTAGCTTGTGAAAACTATTCCAGGATTTCATTATTAAAATAACAAGAGCCTCTTAGAGTTATAAAATTCAACTTTAAGTTTTTATAATGAATTTAATACCGCATAAGAGCTAATTTCTGCTTTGTTAAAAATATATACTTGCCATCTAGAATTGATTTAAGAAGCCACCTCCTTTATTCACTTTGCCATGTTTCCTCCCCTTTGTTTTTGCATACAATTAAAGCGTTTTTTTTTTTGTGCCCCTTAATGCAACTTTGATGTTTTTCTGGCCACGCACCATAGTAGAAGTTTTCACCTGCTGTGACTTTTTTGGCTGCAGCAACGAAGTAAATAAAAACTTGTGCGGTTAAAGTTTTTCAGCCTTTGTTTTTTGCTTAAAGTAACTGCAGGAACCCGCCGCTGCCACCACCTACAAAACCCCACAAAATGGACTTCTCATTCGTGCGGCATTTTTTGGCACTTGCCACAATGGCCACGTTCCGCTCTCACACTCGCAGACACTGGCGCATTCCTGCTCCTCTTCGCTCCTTGCTCCTCGATCTCGGAATTCTCGGAGACCACTCTTCCATATCATGGCGGTCCTGAGGGGGGCGTGGCTGCCACGGCTTTTTGGCACCGACAACTTTGCTTTGTCATGTGCAATATATTTCTTTCTCGCCCGGCAACTGTGCTGCGGTGGCAAAGTATCTTTTGTTTAAGAGCCGCCAGTGCGAAACTCGTCTAGAAGACTCGATTTTGCCACATTTGATTTCATTAACCTAATCATTTTCCACATAAAAACAAAATTCTTTTGGTGAAAATTTATATATTTTAGAAAGAGTTTCATTAAAAAGATAGAAAAATGTTTTTAAAAGCAAGATCAACAAGTCAGCGTATGAGGAATGTTTTTTACTGGGATAAGGATACATTATTAAATACAAAATTTATATAAAATGGAACACATCTTTTCTTGTTTTGAATTAATTTAATAAGAAAACATTTAAATCTTCATTTTGAATTGTGTGAAATATTTAAATTTGAATTCTTATTCGCCAAAAGTCGTTGAAGTTGCCACTTTCTATTAGAGGTCAGCCCCTTGGTTGGTTTTTAATTACGAAATATGGGAATTGGCAATGCAGGATATTTAAACCGGCAACTCTCTTTAAAAAAGAATTGCTTTTTGAACCGATAGTGCCTTGAGAGCAACCCTAAAACGAATTTCTATTGCACTTTGCTCTAAAATAATGGAAAAGTCTTGCCCTTTCACCCAATATTGCACTGGAAGCAACCCTAAAAATCCTCTTAAACTGCAATAGATTATGTAATTTTCTAACAGGATTGCCCTTTTGAACCGATAGTGCCTTGGGTGTAACCCTAACAAACCTAGCCCTAATCCCAGTAGGCCCTAAAATTGCCAGAGGAAATAATTTGACAATCGAGGACTGTCAAAGCTGGAAGCAAAATTTTCATTCGTCAGTGAGACGTCTTACCGTAAAGTACACCTATCCCAGACAAACCCACAACAATTACATACAAGGAAAAAAACAAAAAAAAAATTTTGTAAACTTTCAAAAGATAATTGTGTTGTGTTCTGGTTAACTTTTACCGTGTTAGCTTCTACCGCGTTTGTACATCGAATTTCCGACGATTGATTAGCGAGTTGTCAATTTCTGTGTTCTGAAAAATTTCCTGTTGCCAAGCCACCGGCTTTTGATCGTTTCGCACATTTTCGCAGTCTCTTCAAGTTCGCACTCATTTCGCATACGTTTTTGAAAAATGAATAACTTGAACGCCAACGCCAGTGCCTTCTTGTGGCACAACGCATCATCGATGCAGCCGCAAACATCTGTCCAGCAGCAGCAGCAGCCGGTGCACCAGCAGCAACAGCATCAGCAGCATCAGCAGCAAGCTGTGCAGCAACAGCAGGCCGTGCAGCAGCAGTCGGTGGTGCCGCAAGTGCAACACTTGACCGCAGGACAGATGCTCCATGTCCCGGCCATGCAGCAGCCGCGCAAGTTTGGCAACAAGAGCAACTACAACTATGTGCAGAGCCAGGCGGGAGCCATGATGAGTCCCGGTACTCCTGGCAGCGGCGGCGGCGGACCCATGGGCTCCTTTGGCAGCTCTCCGGGTCTCTATCGCAAGCGTTATCCGATCAACGCATACAACACGGCCTGCTATCAAACCAACGGTAAGCACCAACGATGGCTTCTTTGAGTTTTCCATAGGAAATTTTCAGGGGTACAATTTTTTCTTCGTTGTCATTCTGCAGCAACAAAAACTTTAGGATTGCCGCCTTAGTATATGTGTGTGTATTGTCAGTTGCAACTCTACTTGCAAATTTCTTCTTAAGGAAAGAATTCTGTTTCTGGTTAGACGAAGAGGTTTTTATTATAATTCTAGATTCTACGAAGGAAAATTGTATTTCTCTGCGGTTCCAATTAAATAATTTTGGTATAATTTATATTTTATTTCTTCTCTTTCATTTATTGTTTTGATTACAAAAATTACATGGCGTCTCTTTGCAAAGTAAATTTTCACCTGGCAACAGCATTATTTTTTAGTGTCAACCTTGCAACAGTGTTGCTTAAATCTTGTCAACACTGAAGCCGAGTTGTTACAGCTACAATTTTGTAATATTGAAAGCTATAAAGTCAACATGAAACCCTATAAAATCCTACATCCTGTAACCCAAACCTTATGCAACATTTGTCGCTAAACGCTGTTCAACACAGATGAATTATTCAAATTGAATTCTTGTACCACTCACTCACTGTTCGAATTGTTATATACTATATTTATATATATATATAATTTTTTTTGTGCCGTCTTTCCAACGATTGCACAATTCATTAACTTTGTATATTTTCCTTTTGTCTTTCCAGGTAAGTCGCTGTTTTCTATACCCGAAAATGTTGTTATGCTTGAGAGCCGTAAGTACATTTGAAACTAGAGCACATTTCAAACACGAGCACACACCACACACACCACACTTATACCTCACACTCCACACTTTTACCTCACACTCAAACCACTACACTTACATACATCCGTGCAAACAAACAGAACAAACAAAATACACACGTACATCAACATTTGCAGATCGAATCAATCATACGTCCTGGGGGCCCTGGGAGTGTGGGAGTTTTTGTGATGAAATGTAAACGGCGAAATTAATTTCCCATTGAAACGTCAGCGGGGAGAAGGAGAGGGGTAGTTGAGGGGGGGTTGCAAAAGTTCAATTACAAAATAAAACAATGCATCTGGGCAAAAATGTAAAGATCAAAAGATGCTAGCGCCAAAAAATTTGCATCTCTATGCGAAATTTATTTTCTGCCATTAATCAATTTCGCTGCTGCTGCTGTTCCGTTGCGTTGCGTTCGATTTGGTTCTTATTTCAAGTTTCCTGGCCGGCGAAATGCAATTTACATTTTTATTTTCCTTATTTTGTCTTCCATCAATTTTCAATTGCATTTCCTTGGCGCTTTTCTTTGTTTATATCTGAGCTCCATTAACATTTCTATAACGATGACGCTGCGTCGTCGTCGTCCAAGATTTTCCACGTCCCTCCCTTGCCAGTTGCGGGCCATTTGCATAATTTTCAATGTCCGTAATTTTCATTCAAAAGGTCGAATATAGTGGTCTTGGGTTTATACCTTCATATAGCCTTTAAGCCTTTAAAAGGGGTGTAAAGGCAACCGTTTTCTATCAATTTAGAATGTATTTGGGATTGAAATACTTCCTTCTTCTTTAAATTTTCTTTATTCAGATAATTACATTATTTAAAATGTTGCTAGTCACTTAATGTTATGGCTCATTTTCTTAATCGTCCAACGTCTCCTCCGACAAAAAATATGAATATTTATTTCGTCCAAGATGAGCAAGCCGTACAAATTTACACCATAATTAAAATAAATGCCAATAATTGCTAAATAAATTAATTTTAATTGCATGCCAGCGGGTGGCAAGGCGGCACAAAATCAGCTAAAAATATATTTCAAAGTGGCCAAAATTAAAGTCTAAAGAGAAAGTAAAGCAGCGCAGTGGTCCGTCGCTTACTCTCGCATTTTCCGTATTTTCCTCTCTCTCCGGCTTTTTATTTTTAAATGTTCCGCTTTTGAGGCTGCCCAATGCGAGCAGTGCCACGCCCACTGTTCGCACCACCTCCACTCGGTGGCGGCGGCTGCGGCAGATGTCGCTTATTTGCAGGTGGGATGCCAAAGCCAAAGACGCTGGCAAAACACTTAAAAATACATAAAAATACCAATGGGGGGAATGGAATGGCGGGATGGGTGGGATGTGTGTGTATGTTTTCATGACATATTTATGGTGGCTGTGCTACCCAAGATTGTTTTCCATGGGATCAGCGGCCAAGTCACTCGAAGATTTATGTGGGCGTTCATTAAACGCACCACACACATCCGTCCTGGCCGCCAATCACTTAGTTAATATGGCAAATGCCACTGAATATTTGCATCTGCACGGGGGGGAGGTTGGTTGGAGGAGGAGGAGGCTTCCTCCTGACTTGTTTGTGTTTACTGTTCTGCTGCTGCTGCTGCTGGTGTCCCAAAAATAATACACTTCCATCCTCATATCCTCCTTATAGTGGCTTAATTTTCTGGCATTATGGCCGTGAAGAGTGGGTGGCATTTTATTTGCCTTTTGGGTCTGATTGTTGTGGCTTACTTTCGCTGATTGACAGCGCATTTCCTACGGTGTGTTTGTGTGTTTGCTTGTCTTTTGTCTTGGCCAATATTTACTTGCCTAATGCAGTTTTCCTCGAAATTGCGGCTTAGTAATTGCTTCGCTGCTGCGGCAGCCGAAAATTAATTAAATTAACTTTTCGCTGCTGCTGCTTGCTTGTACCTCCGTACTATTTCTCACCGAAATATTATATGGCAAACATATAAAACCTTTTGGGACTGTCAGGCCGTAAATCTTGTGGTTTCAACCCAACCCAAACTCGGCCAAAAAAAGAGACATCTTCCCACAATAAATTCATGGTAAAATCCAATAATTTCGCTTGGAGGGGCAGAAATGTGGCTGATGATGATCATCAGCAGCAGCGGCAGCAGCAGCGGCAGCAACATGTATAACAATAACCGGCAACCGCAGGCCGCCTGTCCAAAAATATAAATTGTGTCGCTCGCATTTTATGGTAATTCAATAAATTGAAAATGACAAATTGTGTCATGTTGCGGTCACTGGATTGGCAGACCAGAAAAGCCTCCAAAAAACCCCTTGCGGCACGGCGAATGCCGATGATAATTAAATCTATGTTGGGCATCAATAAAAGTTGCAAATGGTTTTTAAAGTCGCTGCCAGGATAAAGCACCGACTGATGCAGCTCTCTCTCTCTCTATCTTGCTCTCTCTTTCTCTCTGAGCACATCAATCAATCAAGGACGATCAATCAAATCGTTGTCAACAGCGGCGCACGCAGCTAACGATGAGTTCGATGTGTTGCCGCTGGCTGCTGTCGCTGGATGGCGTGTCGAACAAGAACAATGTCGTCGCCGGGTGAACTTTCCTCCCTACCTCGAAAACATGCTCCACCCCAAAAACTACCCCCTAACGAGCGCTAATGGACACCAGTCCTGCTGCTTCCGCAAGGAAACTATTGAGCCGAAATTGCAAAGGAGGAGAGGATATGGTAACTTTGCCACTCCACGCAATATTGCGTCGATTATCTTCAATCAAAAGCTAGTGATTGATGACTGCGACGACTGGCTGGACGCTTGGCTATATCCGGTGGCAGGAGGAGGGGTATTTTAAATTTCCCCTCCCGATCCGCCTTAATGCCGGCCATTCATCAGCGTTGTTGTCGTCATCCTGCGGTATTAAACCTAAAGCTTTATTGTTTGCAATTGATTAATTTCAAGGTACGATTGCCGTTTATGCGAGTAAATTTGCATTTAAATTATGCTATATACTATAAAAAAGTTTCCTTTGCTTAAAATATAGCTAATTTTCTTGCTTATGAACCAGGAAGAGCGACCATCCATCGCTCCGGCAACAGCATTTGCCTAATTTATGCAGGACGGCGGCTGCTGCTGCTGCTGCTGTTACTTTCCCCCTTACTCTTTTTTATACCCGCTGTAATAATTTGTAATTAATTTAGCAGCTGGCCCAACACAGCTCTAGAAAGCACGATATAATATTTAAAAAAAAACATAAAGTGGTAGCAACTTTTGGTATAATTTTCCAAAGCAATTAATTGGACATTTTGCTAATGCGTTCGCCACTTGCACTTTTTGTCCTCTATCCATCCCTCAGAGAATCGTGCAATTTGCCAAATTACAATATCTAAAAATGTCCCCCAGCTGCAGTACAGAGCACTTTGCCATGGCTCCATTGCCTCTTTTTCCTTATTGTTTGTTATATTTTTATGGCATTATCGATTTTCGCTTTCCACTGCTGATAACTTTTTTTTTGGGAGGGAAAACTAAACTTTATCAAAGCAAAAACTAAGTAACGTAAACGAATTTGTTATTAGAGAGAGAGAGCGTTGCTGGGGGATAGTTTGGTTTTCGGGTATGAAATATCATAAATGCAGGGTCATATATTTACACATCGACAAAGAGAGCAGCGAGCTTCGAGCTCCATTAACTAGAAAAACGCTTCAAAATGTCGCCCTGCAACCGCCACCCACAGAGTCAATACATCAACCACAACAAACAAGAGCGACCACAGGGGAGAGAAAGAAGAGAAGGAGGAGGAGAAGGACGAGGAGGTAGTGATAGGTACGAGGTTGGCCAATAAAGTTTTTCCAATGTGTAGTGGTGCTACTCAAGCCAGCTTATGTCGCATTGAGTGTCCTCGGCTCTTGAAATGTCATTGAATGTATTTTAATACCCATTCCTTAAGGCAGTGTGAGGTGTTCCCAGTTGAGTTCTAAGGATATCCTTTTTAGGTACTGCAATTTCAAAATTATCCCAAGCTTATAAGCCTTATTACCGAGTATTTCATAGTCTGTTTAGAATTATATTTGCCCAGCTTTCCCCTTAACCCGCTCTTGACTCTCCGCTGCTGCAGCTGGGCCAAAGCCCGAATAGAGTTATTCGAGGAGGTCTAAAAACTCAAGAGAGCTCATGGCCAAGAACTCTCCAGCCGATAAGTGGGCGGATGAGTGGGCGTGACAGTGCGGACACTGATTGCACATGTGTTTGCATGCCATTAAAGCGACGGAGGGGTCCCAATGTTTACCAATGCGATAATTAGGCGAAGCCCAGGCCAGAGCCGAGGCCAAGAGAGACCAAAAGCAAAGGCCAAACTAAAGGCCAAGCCGTGCCAATTTGCCATGGCATGTACACACACACACACGGGTGGGTTGTTGTGGGTGATTATGAATTATATTATAAATCCCCACAAGCGTGGTCGTCGCTATCGCTACTGTGAAACCCACACAACTTGAATGCCATTTGGTGCTTCTAATTATGTTATCCTCAATGTCCTTGCGTTTGCGTATTTACTCGCGTTTCGTGGTTGTTTGCAAGACACAACAGCGGCAAGCAAACAACCAAACAAACAAACAAACAGCAATTACATTCGTTTATATTATTCAAATCTGCCGTAAATGTAATTAAGCTCTGGAGAGTTGGGCGTAAATTTATTTCCGCGCTCCAAGGTTGTCGTAAAAAAATCCGCAATCCTTTTTCCCACCTCCACACAGCCTGTTGGCGCTTTGCTTATCGGTACTAATTTCTTTAGAGGAATTTGGTGATGGGGGCCTGCGTATCGCATATAAATTGGCTCATTGCCGTGGGTCCTTGTCCTCGTTCTTGTCTCGTTGCTTCTTGATTTCTTTTTGATAAAACCCTCGGCCATTTCCGTTCCATTCGAATTCAGTTAAAGGCTTAAATCCGTTCAGCGAAAGTTCTGTACTTTCTTTTTTTTTTTGGGAACACATTAAAAACCAATCAGGCGCATTGTCACATAATCAACCCCCGCAGAGCATCATCGGAGTTTTCCAGAGCTTACATGCGACAGAGCACACTGTTGTGTGTGCTTGCTTTTCCCACAATCTTTTCTCCGCTCTACGATGATGATGATTATTTTTTATAAGCTCTAGCTGGGTCGCCTTGGCTCTTCTTCTAGGGTTCATCGTCGTCGTTTGGCGCTATCATGTCACACAGAGGGGACAACTCTTTGCCAGCATAATAGTTTTGCTTATGAAAACAAATTCAATTTCGAAGCTGCTTATGGAAATGTTTATGCAAGACGTGAGAGCAAACTGTGCGCAGCGCGGGGGAAAATTAATGTCACATGACGGAGCGCGCGACTCGGTGGGAAAAACAGGGGGAGGAAACGCTGGGCGTGGCAGTGGATGCAACCAGATAAACGGGACAGCAGCAGCAGCATCACGACTCTTGGCATATTTTCCAAGTACAGTCGAGTTCGCTCTCCTATAAAGTTGACTCTAACAAATTGAAAATCATTGAACACTTTGGGGGAAAAGGGGATGCCACTGCCAGCTGAAAAATATTGTAGCATACATTTAAGAAAATTGCAATTAAGGGGAACGAGCCTTGGGGGGTCGGAGAATACATTTTGTTTGTTTGCTGGCTTGCCAGCCATTACCTGGATCTCTCTCTCTCTCGTAACCAATCCCTCCTTTCCTGCTGACAAAGTGTGCCAATACGCCACAAAGTATGCAACAATTTGCAGCATAAATACTTTGTGTTCCAACTGCACCTGCACCCTGCACCCGGCCTCATATGAGCGAGCTTTTATTTGTCTAGCTTTCGGTGCCACCCAACCACCCAAGCCCCCCTTCTCTCCCGACGCAGAGGCTGAGTTTTAATGGATTTCTGTGCAGCCCCCTTTGTGGTTTGGTTCAGCGGTTGAAGTGCGTTCTTTGTTGCAGATCCTTGCATTTCTCCTTTACTCTTTTTTCGTTTGCCAGAAAACTGTATTAAATTTAAGTCCACTAACCAATTTGTGAGGTGGCACCAAACTTTCCCTAATTGCACGAGCCAACAAAGCACTTAATCGCGACACACGTGTCGTATACGTAATCCGCACAGCAAACATTTTCTGTATGCAAATGACTGCGGTTGCTTTTGGCACACACACACTAACTTAAAGTTCCATAAAAACGAAAACTAAACTCTAACTTCCGCCAAGCCACCGAACAGCACATAATCTAAAATAATTTGTGCGCGCTGAAAATTTACACCTGCTCAATTTTCCAGCGCTCCTTTTCGACGCCTTGCGTGTGAAGCATTTTCCAGCAATTGCATGCAACAATTCCCCGAATGCTTAAACATTTTAGGCACGCTTCCGACGACGTCCAGCCTGAGGGGCGGGAGAGTGGGCGAGAAGTTCTTTTCTTCTAGTTTTTGGGGGGCGGCCAAGAACCACCAAGACTTGATTTTCGGAGGGCAGCTGCTGGGCTCGTCGCTTGGCCGGCGTCACGCATACGCCCCGTGTTGTTGCGGGAAATCAGCAAGGGCCGTGAATTTCAATTAAAGCCCAAGCAGCGGGAGAGCACTTGAAATGAATAACTATGTTTTCCGTTGGCCAAAGTGTGTGATGGCTCCGGGCCATGGTTTATTCCGAATTGTTATTGACTGTAGGTTATATCGAAGGCTGTTCTCTGTGGGCGGCGTAACCCAAACATTTTCGTTTCGCAAACCGCTCGAAGGATTATTTACTTATGGCCAAGTTGGGTGAATTGAAACGTGCCTAGCCAAGTTTTGGCAACTTGGCGAACGCTTTAAAGTTTGCACGTAAATTCCAAACGGATTAAGGGGTTTGTGAAAAATTGCATCAATTTGTGTTGTTTGCATGGGAACGCGAAAATAAAACAAGCAGCGGTGGGGACAGCTCTAAACTAACAGCCAGCATAAAAATGCTAGATTTTTTACCCCCCCACACACACACACACCTACTTGTTTTCGCTCCAACTCCTCTTATTCTGCTCTCCCTTTTTTATTTTGGCCAACTTCTCACCGTGTGTGTGTGTGTGTGGCGGATTTTTATGCAAATATTTTGCCAGGTAGCCCCAAAGTCCAAAATAAACTAGCCATGACGAGGACGACTCCCTGATGCGCAGCCACAGCTACCAGGGATTCGGGGGATCCCTGGATCCTGTGCTCTCGACGTGGTGCAACTAAATCAAATCAAAACAAAAACAGCTCCGCAACTGGCAACTCGGGCAGCCATTTTGGCATAACAAGCGTCATGCAAATTGAGTTCCTGACGTGACTCCGTCACACTTCTGTGTGTCCCAACTTTGCGAGTGATTAGGTTAGTGTGTGAGTGTGTGTGTGTTTGTGTTTGGGTTAAACATGGCCAATAAACTTGCCTCGCTCTATCGCTCTCTTGGGCCGACACTTTTAAAGTTAATTAAATGGCTCTGCGTCGGCGACATTTTGACAGTTTTCTCTGCCTTTAATTGCAAAGACGTCAACAGATTTTTGGGGGTATCCTATAACCAGAAGCGGGGGCTAATACCAATACGAGTGAGAGCCATTTTGATGGCGCGCGCACACAATGCAACCGCCATAAACCAAAACACAAAATGGAGGCCAGAACATCGCAGACCAATTTGGGGCTCTATGTGCGAGCAGTGAACATTTTTTTTTCTTCTCTGCGCCTGCCAAAAATTCAATTAACTTACATGCCAAACCACAGCCGGCATAAAGGAGGCACCACCATCATCGCCATTGCCATGGCACCTCCCTTGCCATTGCCTTGATCCGGCAAAACCACAGCCAAAAATGTCAGAGCCACCGCCCCTCTTGGTTCTTTGGGATGTCTGTGAGCCGGGTTTTCCGTGGTTTCCGTTTTCGGTTTTTGGGGTTTTGATATTAGAAGAGAGAACTGAAGGGGTTTTTTTAGGGATTGGTTTACTTGCTTCTCCTCTTTCTCATGCAATAACAACAATAAATGTTTATTTTTGCTTAGCTTTAAGTTTTTAGTTTAAAAAAAAACCTAACAATTTGCACAACTAAAAAATACATATTTTTTTGTTTTGTTTCTTTTCATTTATGATTTGCTATTGCCTATTGTTGTTGTTGCATGCTATAAATAACACAAAAAAACACACAAATATGCACACACAGTTACACAACAACATCAACAACAACAACACCACCACCAACAACAACAACAAGTACCCCAACAACAACAACAACAACATCACCACCATCACCATCAACTAGTTGCCCCAGCTCAATCGCACAATCTTTGTCAATTTAAAGAGCCACCACTATTGGGACCAGGCGCCGCCTTCCCACCATTCGGAGCACCCGAATATCATACCACCACACCGGAGAATTGGAAGGGTGCCGCCATCCATCCCACCGGACTGATGAAGGAGCCAGCTGGAGTTGTGCCCGGACGTAATGCTCCGGTGGCCTTCACACCGCAGGGCCAGGCTCAGGTGAGTATTTGGAGGCTGGTAAAAGGAGGCCGGGTCGTCGTTTGCTACTCAGTTGTAATTGTTATTTATCCACAATTTCTGATCAAGACTTGCGCCTTGTGCCCTCCTCCTGACCAAGACAGAATTTTAATTAACTCTCCTGTTGTTCTCCTTCATTGCTTCTCCTGCTCCTTCAGGGTGCCGTCATGATGGTATACGGCCTGGACCACGACACTTCCAACACGGATAAACTCTTCAATTTGGTTTGCCTGTACGGCAACGTGGCAAGGGTAAGTTTAATCTCGTATTTTAATACTATTTTAAATGGAAAAACCAAAAGATAAACAATATATTCGATTTCAATTTGGTGGAGATGTAAATATGGTTGTAATTAAATATTTGACAACTGTCAATTGCAAGGCATTTAAACAGAAAAACATGCTCGGTTTATGGTTAATAAATTTCAACGAATTTGAATTGATAAAATTATATTATTTATGAGTAAAACTTCTGGTGGGAAAAAGTGTGTAAATTTTCTTCATTAAATCTGTCAGTTGCATTTCCCTGTAACACGAACTTTATTAACGGGAAATTGCTAAAAATAAAATGGTTTTCTTTATTTTAATTCCACGAAATTACAAAATATTTATTTGTTGATTTTGTAGCCACCAGGAATTCCTAGAAAAAAGCAGGAGAAATATAAAAAAAATACATTTATATTCCTAGTCTTTAGAAATTGTTATGAAATTGCAAACCTGGTTAAATTTTTCAGTAATTTATATTTCAAAACTTTACAAAATCCCTAGAAAAGCTTTCAACCATCCCGGACACTATAAAATATTTTTTAAGGCAAACTAAACTTAGGATCCTTTTAAATGCTCCTTAAACTCCCTGCACTTGAGGGAACACACTTGCTGTTATCATGCGGCCAAACCCTTTGCTTATGACCTTTTCGATTGTAAAAAGAAAGCGAAAGAAAGAAATATCCTCAACTTGCACTTAGCCAGAAAGCTGACGAAAAAAAAGAAAAGGAAGCCAGCAGAAAAAAAAAGAAAATACGCATTTCATTGCCGCCGTTTTGCTTGGTCGTCAGCACTTTGCGGCGAAATATCGGCAGCAAGGAGAAAAAAAGGTGTTTTTGAGTGGGGAAAACGCCAACCGCAAGAGCACTTTGTGTCTCTGTGTGTGCCATTTGTAAATGCGCAAATAAAACGAAAGGCAATAAAAGGACGAGGCCAGACCAGGACACACCGAAGAAGTCCGTTCTCGGAGTAGGCCAGAAACACATTTAGATAAAGCGTTTTAGATTAATATCCAGCCTTCGCCGCCATGTGGGGGACGACGCCTCGGGACAGCAATCAGTGCAGCGTCATCAGCTTTATCTATAGGGGCGTGGCACCACCACCTTCTTTGGGGCTGCCTCTAGCTTCCTCGAGCTCCTCTTTATCCCTCTAACAATGCCAAAACGATTGGCAAGTCGCTTGTAAATCAAAACACGATGACGACCAAAAAAAAGAATCCATTAAAAAGCTGTGGCGAATGGCAATTCGGAATGTGTGCTCATTGTTAGTCGAAAGGAGGCGAAAGGAGGAAGCTCGCTTGGGGAGCATTTAGCGCTAGTGCTGGTGGTGCTGCAGCAATCTAAGCTCTGCCCAGAAAATAAAACCACCTAGAAAAGGAGAGAATGGAAAAAGAAACAGGGAAAACTGGCCGTCGAACAATGAGCCACCACCGCTAACATCAAAGTCAAATGCTAAAAACTTCTTTGGCGTGTGCCAGAGCTTTCACTTTATTGCTACTATGATTCCGCCCCCTCTCTCCATCCTCATGTGTGTGTGTGTGTCCTTTGACAATTGCGCTCACCAAGGACAACGAGGAGGGGTTCACTTCGCTCCCCGGCTTGTTTTGTTTAGTTTATGTCTGTGATAAAGCGAGTCAAGGCGACTGGAGACCACCGCACGATCCACTTTCACTGCACACTGAAGCACTAACCAGGACAGAGCTAAGGAGGGAGGGTAGGAGTAGGACAAGAGGGAGGTTATTCAATTTTTTAAAGGAGTCATATATAGCTTAGGAATTTCAGTGTGTCCCATATACGAAAAGGAAATGCCAGCAAATCATTTGAAATGTTTAGCTTTCTTTTCAAGTTACGAACTTGTGGAAGCGAAGTTTTTGTTTCATTTTCAATCAGTGTTTTCTTTAAATATTTAAACACATAATTAAAAGGATTTTGTTAAGGATTTAACCCACAGAAACCTCTTAGAGCAGCTGCCCTCCCTTGGCCAAAATTGAATTGATTTTTGGTCTATTTTATTTCAGCCAATACACTTTTAATCAGTCTTTGTTTATGCCAAATTTATATATTAAATTCTAAATATTTAAACACATAATTAAAAGGATTTGGTTAAGGATTTAACCCATAGAAAACCTTTTACGGCAACTACCCTCCTTTGGCCAATAATTTAACTGACCTTTGGCTTATTTTATTTCAGCCAATACACCCTTATTCGGTCATTACTATTATTTCTATTCCCTTTTTTTTGTGGTTTGGATGGCACGATAATTCAAGGCGCGGCAGCCATTTAGTTGTTTCTTTCTAGGGCGCTGGGTCTGACACTTGCAATGGCGGTTAAAGGATGGCTAGAGGGCGGAATTTATTGCAAACTTCCTGTCCGAGACGGAAACTACTCATTAGCCATTAAAAATGATTATGCGCAAACATTATTCACTGGCCAAGCCGCAAACACACATTTCTCTAGTCCGGCTAACGGAGTTTTTGCCGCCCCCTGGCTTAAAGCAGCCACCCTTTACTTTTTAGCCCCCAAACTCAATTTCACCCTTCTGCTGGCCAAGTTTTTCCCCCAACGCACATAGCATCCTTCTACGGGTCGCTGCGCCTGTCGCTATGCAACTGTGAGTGAGTTCTCAGGGTGAAAGAGCCAGGACTGTGTGTGTGTCTGTTGCTGCCTCATTATAAAGTCGATGGTTGTGCACACTGATGGGTGATGTGCGATGCGTGATGCGTGGGCGGCGGCGGGTTTGTTTGGATGTATCTGCGAGTTTATGGGCCGACATGTTTGAATTGCGAATGAGAAATTGATGGCCACTCAATCAAAGTGCCGTTGCATGGGCTTCCTTGCCTCCAGCCTATCCCTCTCTCTATCTCTCTCCTCTTTTCAATGGCCGCCTCCGAGTATGGGTGTTAATGGGAATCCCATGGGGCATCCATCCGGGATCGTGTCTTCCCTAAATTATGGATAAACGCAGCTCATCCCACCCTCTGACATTCCAGGGGCGGAAATACAAAGTATTCGATTTCAATAAAGCCCACGGACAGGCGAAGTAGGCCCCTAATAGGGTTTGGCATAAACATTCGGCTGGAAGGAATTTGATTAACCTGCCGAAAAATTGTGCTGGCTGAAATTTGAAGCTCGCCCCGGCAAGCTGTCAAATATGTCCGGACTCTGGACTCCCAAGCACCCGAGGGAAATTCGATTGAATTGTTTGCATTTTGCGATTTGTAATTTGCACGGAATACATCGATACTCACTCTCTAGACTTTTCCTTGAGAAAAGCAGTTTCCTTCCGTCCTTCCGCCTGAACGAAGCAATCTGGTTAATTATTTCTGGAGCCAGGGCGATGAAGTCATCAGCAAATTGATTTTCAGGTTAAATGGCATGACAAAAATAGGCCAGAGAAGGAGAGAAAGGAAGCCGGAAAGGACCTCCTTTCGGCAGAGGTTACGGAAAAAAGCCAACCAATGGAGAGTGTGTCTTTAAAAGGCCAACAAAATGCACGCACTCAATTAAATACGCATTAAAAAAACATTTGTATACAATGTTGGGGTGGAAATCAGGTTTGGAAAATTGTGGAAAATGTGTGAGAGAGGAGGGAAGGAGGGGATAGCTGATGGGGAGCATAGGTCAGCCATTGCTGTTGCTGCTCTTCGGGAGCTGAGCGCGTGAGCAATTAAATCAAATGGCAGAGCAGACACCATGCCACATTGCACAACAAAGCGATCTCTCTGGCAAAAGAGGGTCGCATTTTAATTAACGCAGCGCCACACCAGGGGGGAAGCAGAGTATCCCTAGGATGGCCACTGGTAAGGACGCGCCGGGGGCAGAGCACAGCTCATTAGACACGCACCAAATGTTTGGCGCTGCTGCGGCTGCGGCGGCGACGGCGGCTGTTGACCAGCAGTGACCATTCAGCCATGAATCGCTCTTTGATTTGGCCAAAAAGGGAGAATGGCCTGCCGCGGGTTACCAATTTTATTTGCAGGATATGTATGTGTACACCAAGAAAATTTTAATAAATAATATTTTCAGAACTAACTAGATAATGAAAAGTAGCCTTAAAAAATTGGTTATTTAAATATTTATTAGAAAGTATTTGTTTCTCACAAACTAAATGCATTTAGCATTTTCTTTCAGTGTTTCTGCCTTATGTTTGCATGTTTGTAATTTCATTATCCTTTTGTTTTCGAGGGATTTCAGGGGCTATCTGCCCGCTTTCTGCTTCACTGATTTATGGTCTATATTTATTTTTATACTTTGTTTTATTTTTATGATTCGTTTCGTGTCTCGGTTTGGGTTTTTCCCTTACTCTTGCCTCTATTCGATAAGCCTCATTTAGTTTTTATTTACTTTTTGGCCAACCCAACCCTCCCTTTATCCACAACCATTCATACTCCATTCAGGCGAACTCATTTTGATTGCGTCCCACTTTAGGCACACTCCATAAGCTCTGCCAGTACATCTACCATTGAATATATGTATATAGTTTGGAGGCGAATGTGTCGTCCGGGGGTTTGGTTTAATTATAAGCAAATTGTTTGCCCCATTTACACCCAACCACCGCGTTGCCTTTTGTTTATTTTGAAATGTTTGCCAGCTCATTATACATATAATTGGGTATGCCAAGGACATGGGTTATATTTAATAATTGAATAATTTATGAAATGAGCTTATAATTTTTCCAACAAGGTCCCGGCATACTCTTCGTCCCGTTTAAGGAAAATGAGTATTGATTTTTCCTTACTTGTTGTTTGTTGTTTACTGGCTGAAAACTGGAAAACCATATGGCCTCCAACGGGTGGCAATTAGCTCTCTTGGCCAAGTGCTGCCTGCCTGCAGTCATAATTAGGTTCATTTTGACCGGAGACTGCAGCGACAGAAAAATAAATCAAATTTCGAGTGGGGTAGAAAAACCAGATAAAAAAACTGGCCAAAAATTTAGCAAATGCCAAGCTCAATTCTCAATGCGTGCAAAGAAAAAAAGGCCGACATCAATACGCCAAATTAAGGCATTTGAAAAACAACTGCAGCGACCGTCGCCCAATTTGGACAGGTGCTCAGTCTCTGCTTCTCTATTTTGCAGTCGCAATTGCGAAAACTCGTTTCGATTTTCCCCCCTACACCCGTTCTCCTTTTCCTCTGGGTTCAATGCCTGCCTACAGCGGCCAGCAAATTGATTTGAAAATGAACCACCAACCAGCCAACCAACCAAGCAAGCAAGTGAATGAACGTAGGAATTATCCAAGCCAAGCCACTAGCGCATTTCCATTGATTTTTCACTTTCTCTCCCGGCTTTTTGAGTTTGTTTTGTAATTATTGTTTGGGGGGAATTATTATAGTCAATTACGTTTATAACTCGGCAGATCGCTTTCAGTGAGGTGTGAAAGATTTGCAGGGGAAAAGCCAAGGCAGTGGTTCATAAATTACTATATTTTATAACCTGTGGTGAATAGAAATGAATTGATTTCTATAATGCAAAAAATATATACATAAATTTAACTCCTTAAAGAGAAAGGGAAATCATTCAAACAACTTCACGTCTCTCTCAATTCAATTAAAATCACTTGAAACTTTTTCGCTATTTCAGCAATAAACATTTCCCAAGACTCCTCATAGTAATACAAGAAAGTGCGTTTCAAATGACATTTCGTATATTTGTCAAGTGAAAATCACAGGCAATGATAATATTTTCAGCTATTTTTGGCGATTGGGCACGTACACGACTGACTTTGATGACCCAATAAGGGGCGGAAGGGCGCGGCTATAACAATTGTGGGAGTGCTGCTCCTGCTGTCGTCTGTCTCATATGTGACACAGGAGCAAACGCATACACAACCAACATATACAATGAATTCAGAATTAAGGACGCCATTCTGTTATATAATTGCGTTTGAAGGAAATTTTAAATTGAATTCAATGAAAATGCGAAGCTCGGTTCCACTCTGGCTGCCTCTGCCAGGGCTCCACCCCCGGCAGATTGGGTTAAAAGCAACAGAGATGACAGCGACAAGAGAATTCAATCAACCTGGCTACCCCAAGGGGGCGGGAAGGGTCACTGGGTTTGCGAGGTGCCATAAAATGGGGCTGCTGGGGCATATAATTTAATTACACGTTGAGGTGGTGGACACACCGAAACCAGATTTAATGGTTTCAGTGAATGTGAGAGAAATATGACATATTACCAGCCAGTTAACGCTTTACTCTCTGTTTTTCTTCCTTTTCCAGATCAAGTTCTTGAAGACCAAAGAGGGCACTGCCATGGTGCAAATGGGCGATTCCGTGGCCGTTGAGCGCTGCGTACAACACTTGAACAACATTCCCGTGGGCACTGGCGGCAAAATACAGATCGCATTCTCTAAGCAGAATTTCCTATCCGAAGTGATCAACCCATTTTTGCTGCCCGATCACACACCCAGCTTCAAGGAGTACACCGGCTCCAAGAATAATCGTTTCCTATCGCCGGCCCAGGCCAGCAAGAATCGCATTCAACCACCGAGCAAGGTAAGAGTTTGAATTGGGGAAACTCTTCGGCTAATATTTAATAATTTCTGGTTATATTTTCTTACAGATTTTGCACTTTTTCAACACACCACCCGGTTTGACCGAGGATCAGCTTATTGGAATCTTCAATATCAAGGATGTGCCGGCCACATCGGTGCGCCTGTTCCCCTTGAAGACCGAGCGCTCGTCGTCTGGACTGATTGAATTCCCCAACATTTCGCAGGCTGTGTTGGCCATCATGAAGTGCAATCATCTGCCTATTGAGGGTAAAGGTGAGATAGTGTTGTGTTTAAGTGTTATTCAAAAGAAAAGAATGTCAAATTTATATGTGGCCATCACCGAAAACCAAACCAAACCAAACCAACCCACTTACCAACCTTTTCCCCTCCAAAACCAAACCAAACACAAAATTCTTTCTCTCTTTCTCTTGCCCCAGAACACGCCCCAATAAGTAGGCATCATAAATTTTGTTTTTTTTTTTTTACTCCTTCCCTTCAAAAACTCCCCACTGAACGGCAGCCAAAAGTTTGGCAGCTATTTTCCATGGCCTTTCGACTTTTGCCTGTTGTGTGCAGCAGCAGCAACAGCAAAAGCAGCCGCCGCACATCAAATTCACACCACCCAAAACCCACCACCCCCCCCCAGAGCACCACCTTTCCCCCCCCCCCCCCAACGCAATGCAAACTTTAACCTCTTCTTGTTTCTTTGCCTGCTCTTTTTTGGCCAAAAGAACTTTTTAGTTACGCGCTGGCTGCGTTGAAAATTTTAATTTGGTAATTAAGATAAACAATTTCAGTTTGCAGTTATTCATAAATGGGTCGCAGGCCCACACACCCCCTCCCTAGCCAGCAGCAGCAGCAGCAACGTTTCGCTAACAATTAGTCCCAGGACTCGCGCGCGGCTCGGTTACAAATGGGTTGACGACCGATATAAACTTTTCGCATAAATATTTCAGCAGCCGGAGAGCTGCAGCCCCAGGCGAATTATACAATTCCGCAAATTCCACAAATTTCTAGGTTTTTATGAGCTTGTTTACATGGGGGCAAACACAGTCATTTGGCATTCAGAAGCGAAATAAGCGCTTGACATTGGCACACCTCAAAAACCGCTTATCGATTGGTAAGGAAAAGTGGCCAACTGTAAAGCAAAGGGGGGAGGGTTCTCTATGCTCTATATATCTGCAATTTGATTATTTGCCGCTTGTTTGACGCTCTGCCCGAAGGGATGCCTTCCTCGAGTGCATGGTAAATAGTAATTAAAAGTGCAAAGAAGGCAAACACGAATGTATAGAGCCATACCATGCAAATGGGAAAGGCAAGTGCATGTCAATAGCCACACACAAACACAGTGCGTACTTTGTGGCAGTGGAATTATGCTGCAAGCTCTTTCCCAATCCCCCCAACAAGGCATGTTGTTGTGTATATTATTATGTGTCCTTCCAACTGAGTAAACCTTTCAGCCAGGCTGTAATTCAGGCTCTAATTGCATTGCCCAATTCATTTTGAAACCCCTCACTTCCATTTCCTTTCCTTCAGCTCCCTAATTTCCTTACAATCGAAGACTCTTCCTGCCGAAATCAATAAAACGAAATTCAAGAATATACAACACTTATACACTATACTACACAATATATAACTTAATATACCATATATATATATATGTACCTTTTTGTTTTCTTGTTGTAAACCACATTTGCTTTATATATGTTTTATGCCTGCTTTCTCTCTCCCCTATCCCACCAGGCACCAAGTTCCCCTTCATCATGAAGCTGTGCTTCTCCTCATCGAAGAGCATGAATGGAGCCTGGAACAATGCGACCAGCGAGGGAATGATCGAGAAGGAGAATGAGGTTGACGCCAAGGTGGACATCTACAATTGAGATTTGATAACGATTGTGTAAGCAAGCAAACGACACCTGGCTTAACTATCACACAATACCAGAACCATATATATAAATATACCGAAGAAGATGAAGAGACGAAGCAACAAAACGGCAGATAACAGCAAACAAGAAATAGACAAAAAGACAACAACAACGGCAGCTTCAACAACCGATCGACTAACTTGATAATGGCTTACACACTCGACACAACAACAACAACATGATCATCATCATCATCATCCTGAAGAAAGGAAGCTGCGGCAATAACTGATGAATTTCCAAAACGAATTGAATATGGCAAATGAATTACAATTAACAACTAAACTAAACTAATTAGAAGGCAGCAGTGCGACAACTAGCCGCGCCGCGCTAGCAACCAGGCATCGCAAACGCATGTAACTTTTCTACGAGCCATTTTTGCATAGACTTACTGAATTTCATCCAAAAAGACAATTCAGCTTATTAATATGACAAATGCAGCCTATGTACGATATGGCCTCGTTCAAAAGCCACACAGGATAATGAACTCATACACACACACTACATTTAATGTCATTATATTACATGCGTTTGTGTGGCAATAACAACAACAACAGAACATGCAAATTTAATACAAACAAAGAAATTTAATTGTTATTATTGTTAAAAAGAAGACGATGAAGAAGCATTAGGACTTTCTCACAAAAACAACAACAAAAAAATAAGAAATCCAACCAATTGTAAACTATGTAATGCTTAATTGATACAAAAAAAAAACCACATACAAACATAAACCAAAAACCAAGAATAAAAATGATTAAAATTGTAAACAAAAACCATGTTAGAATAACTACTAAAGAAATTCCCTGCCCTCTGATCTGATCTGAACCTGCAACTGACTCCTTATCCCATCTTCCACCTTCCATAATATCCCCAATTCCCACCCCATCTCCCTGGCAGACTTCTGTATAGTTATATATGTAATATGATTTGGATTCGGATACGAGTATATTTATGCAACAAAAAGAAACATTTCTTTGGACAATATTTCGACAAGTATTGGTGGCGTGAGAAAAAGTCTTAACAACAAAAATATTTATTGTGTAAATTAAAACCAAAAATTTAGCAATTTTAAATAAAATTTATTAATTTTAGTTATGCAAAAGAAGAAAAAACAAACGAAACAAACTTGCAGCGGCAGTTGATTTTAAATTTCTTACTTTAACGAATATATAAAATAATAAACAAAAACAAAAACAAATGAGGGGAAAGAGCGATGGTAATAAAAACTTGCACAAGCCAATGTTTTTACTAATTAAAACAAAAAACAAGAAAAAGACAAGACGATAAACATAATTTTTGTGCTTAATTTACAAAGTTAAAAAAGGCATAAATTTATATGTATGAGCTGTATTTGTATTTACATTAAAATTAATTTTAATTTACACTAAATGTAAAAAGCAAAATAACTAATAACAAAAACAAAAAACCAAGCTAAGGCAAACAAAAGATTTAAAAAAACCTACAAGAAAATATTTAGTTAAGTGCAAATTAAAAAGAGAGAGCATCTAGAGCATAGTTAAGCAGCATCGTTCAGATGATATATGCAGACGACAGTAAAACATACAACAAACAAAACAACATATTTTTGAGGCGTTTTAAAATTAGAAGACAGAGCCAAACATTTCAGAACTCCAAGTGAAGATAGCAAAGCAAAGCTACTACTAAAGATGATGATGGTGAGGGGGCGTATTGCAAATGCGTATAAAAAGTAGGCGAAATTAAATGAAAATCAAGATGAAAATGAGTAAAGAATTAAAAATATCAGCAATAAAGCAACGGCAACAACACCATATCAAAGGCGTATGTTAGATTACCTATAATAATAACGAGAAATTAACATATAAAAAATTATGCAAATAATTTAAAACGATGAGAGAAATAACCCATGAGTTCACTTGAGTTGTATGATTTTATGTTTAGGGCCAGTCCGAATACTGCTGCCTACCGCAGGACACGGGCCTTGTTCTGTTCTATATTATATATAAATATATATATATATAATACATTTGTTTTTATTGCAAATCAACGAATCAACACACAGACACAAACACACACACACAATGCTAGGGCCGCTAAACGAATTTTCTTAACACTTTCCCGTAGGTCACCGCTTGACACGATCGTTAGTTAGGCTTCCTCCCATATGTATGAGATCAATCATTTATATATCCATTCATTTTATGCTATCGACTAAACTATATATATATGTGCAATTTGGGCTTTAAACGAATCTTCGTTTGTTCTATTTAATTTATTGCAATTTTCTCATTTCGTCAACTAGTTCGTGTAATTATTTCAAGTGTCTTTACAGTCTTAGTTATTATGTAAATTGTTTTTTAATCCTTAAATGTAAAATATTCTTGCTAAAGATTAAGTATTATTGTACTTAATTTTAAATAATTAACATTGGTTTAATGACACACAAAACGGGAACTAATTATACAAGAAATGCAAACAATCTCGTTAATAATTAATTATTAAATATTAATTTGTAAGAAGATAAAGCAACAACGATCTTGAAGCTCCTAATTAGATCATAATCGGATCAATAAACCAACTACTATAATACAATAATATATAATATAAAATACGTATAAAGTACATAACAAAACTTGGTAGCTATTTAATTTACAATTATACATAAATATATATACAAATTTTAATCAGAATTTTTATTGTTAATAGTTTTATTCGACACTTAACACAATTGATTTTGTGTTTATTTTTCATATCTTTTATTTTGTATGCGTAAAAATAGAGACAAATAAATATATATTTATATATTTAGCTGGTGGTTTTCGTTCGGCGACTTCAGTTGAATATATAAAAACGTAAACATATATTTATGCGTGTATTTATATATGATTTGTTTTATTTAATATTTAAATTCTGTTGTTATTTTTTAAAGCGTATTTTTTAAGCCCAGAGTTTGTAACATGCGCGCTCATTTTTTGATATAAATATATATATATATATAAATATGTAAAAGTATCTAGCAGTTGCATTTTTATTTTGATCATCCAACATACACCCACACACACCACACTCTCACACACCATCATCATAATTATTGTCAAGTTTTTTGTACATTCGAATAGGAATTGAAGCGTGACAAATAACTTGCTTTTGAAACTATATAGAAAACTCGCAGAGCATTTAAGGCAAAAGTATAGTTTAAAGGCATCCTAAGCGCACATCCGATTCATTTACTTTATTTATGGGCATAACGAACAGCAACTAATGAAGAGTAAAACCTAAACTAAATCATATGCCAAATAATCGATAGTGTTATCCTGAATTTTGAACATATCAAAATTTTGAAGAATTCAAATGTAAGGGCCTGAGTTTTGAAATTATACAATTTAGGCATTATTAATGTGTAAACAAGAAAAGACCCCAAGCACTTTTCAATATTGAAAACAAAAGAAATAAAAGAAAACTGCAAACAGACATAATCCCTACAATCCTTTACGAAAAACGCCAATATGAATTGTATGTAAGCATGTAGAGAAACACAAAAAACAAAAACAAACAAAATAAGAAACCCAAGGATAGACTTAAGACTTAATTTATAATAAGTAATTACTTTAAAGTATTATTTGATAAAAACACAATTAAAAAAAAAAAAGAAAAACCATTCGATAACTAGGAAAATTTTTTGATTTTCTTTGCGCCTATTTTCTGAAATCGAAATTTAGCAAGAAAATAATCTCTAGTAGCAATTATTTAAATTTAATTTAAACGCATTCGAAACTAAATAAAAGCAAAAAATTAGTCAAATTTCGTTAAACAATTTTGTTGAATTGAAACAATCAATTGAAGAGATAAATCATTTAAAGGTTGTCAACGACAGACAAGATCTTTGTTACGAAGACGAAGGCCTTCCGAGTCCGCTGGCTTTTGCTAATTGCTAATTGCATGTCCTTTTACGTAGCAGTTCCTTTATTATGCGTTCCCATTACGTTTGAATTACGTTTGCAATTGCCTCGTAGTTTTCAACTCCAATAAAAATCAAATGCGCATGGGGTACAAGGTAGGTGCTGTGTTTATAAGTAAAAAAAACTCACGATTTTCTTGAACTTGTCCCACACCCGATATCCAAGCCACCAATTGGTTTATCATTCGATGCCCAAGCCCGCCCATTATCTTTATTTTCAACCCAAAAGCAAAGGGGGGCAGGCAAGGGCACAGGTCCCATTTGGAGTGTAATTTCAACCGATATTCGTCTTAGTTCGTCTTAACGAGACACCAAAAAACTACACAAATGGACCAGTTTATTCAATACTGAATTGACAACCACCAAGAATCAAAACAAAAAACGAGAAACAAAATGAAATTATTAAAATTTGTGAAACCGTCCAATTATGAAACAGCAACAACAGCGACACACACAGAGTGACACCACACACCACACACACGAGTTGAAAACTGGGTACATTAAATACTTTAACGAGAAAGGACGAACCGGCCTAAACGGTGTGGTTCTTAAGTGTCTTTCACTGAGCTTTATAATATGCGACGAGCGCCTTGGGTTCTCGCTTTTCAACCTATTTTTCCCCCTCTTTTCCATGCCGCAACCACATGCTTGCCAATTTGCTAGACAAAACCACACGATCCAGTGAGAGAAAGGAGAGCTATAGCTTTTGTGTTTGCTACAATCGTTTTCTATATACACACAAATATATATATCTTTAGTTTGAATTTGATACAACCCCGAGAGGCAAATGAGAAACACTAAACAAAACAAGAACTTTGTACACCGAAACGAATTCATAATAATCTAGAGTGCATGTGCATAACGAGAACAAAGAATAACAACAACTAAAGGATAAACAAAAACCAAAATAAAGAAAAAACAAAAAAAAATATAAATAAAAATAAAAACAAAAAACTATGAAAACGAAAAATAAATGAACAAAATGAGCAACTACAACTATATTCTTATAGGCTTATAGTTTATACTTACATACACACATACAAATACTTATATACATAAATATTTATATATAGATATATATATCAGAGATCATAACATACATAGTAATACGACACCACATCCACATAAATACATACATATATACATTCGAGTATAGTTTTTAAATAAGCAAAAGGAGCAGAGTAAGGGAAAAGGAGTCGGCGCGAGTCAATTTTAAACGCAAGAGGAAAATCTTAAAAATACCAAAATACCAAGCGCAAATATTAAACAAAGAGTTACTTTGACGTTATGAGTAATGCAATTACATGTATGAGAAGCGAATACTTACATAATTACACCACAAATTACACCCACTACACACCGGGGCACGGCACAGACACCGACACAGACACAGACAACCATACAGACACATAACCGACACAGACACAGACACAGACAGACCAAGGACGAAGGAAGTTTTGCGAGGGAAGAAAAGAACGGACAACTGCATAGTGTAGTCGTACGCGTAATTACTGGTGATAATTTTGAAAAAAAAATCTAATACAAATCAAATAATATGTGTAATTTTAACATAAGCAAATGCTAGCACGTTTGAATTTCCAATAGATGTCTATTATGTATTTAGAGGCGTATATGCATACATAAATATATAGATTGACGATTCCTTATTATAATACACACACGTACATACCTAAATGTCTTAGTGTGTGTTCAAATGCAAGTGCAAGGATGTAAAGACGTAAGCCGCAACGCAACGTAAACGTAACGAAATTGCAAGAATTCGAGAGACTCCAACAGCAAGATCATTTCCCCCATTTCCCACGTACAAGTATTAGTGAATTAGGCCTGGTATTTAGCAGACATTATTTAGAACCACCTCCCCGTCCCGACCCAACCCGTTACATGCAGCATAAATAAGGTACATGGAAGTCCGCTCAAGAGCCCAGCAATGGGAGCAAGGAACACAGGAGTCCTAAATAATTTATTAGCAATTTAAAGCAGCTCCCATCTGCGGACAATTGCATACTTTCAGGCTCCAATTAGTAGGATGTGCCAACACACATATCCTGCGCCCTCTTGCCTGAAGGATTAAAGGAAACGCATACACGCACACCAGAACACCTGTTAACCGTGTGCCATCACTCTCCACCCCCCTCTCATAAGGCACCCTGAAAACCACTAATAAATAGCAATGTTAATATGCAATTTAGTTGAATTTTCGTTGATCGGTTTAGTTTAGTTTAGTTAAGTGTTTAGTTTAGTTAGTTCATACTTTAATTTAGGGTTTGCTGTGTGGCGGAAATGGGTTCGAACACCGACTCGCACCCACACTTACACTTGTTAAACTAATCCACCGAATAAATACAATCTCATTAACTAAATTTAATAACGCAATTAACGCATAACACCAACAACAGCAACTCTGCCGTTTCCGCCTCGAGAGCCTTGTGTTGTTTCATTGCGTTTTCTTATTTTTCATTTTTGGTGTTCGGGGAGCGCGTACAAACGGGCTGTACTCATTATTTTCATTTACCTGGGACGCGACTGTGCCGAGTGCGCGCTGTTGCATACTTGTAGGCAGGGCCTAAAAAAGGGAAAAGTCAATACCGAATAACGTGAATAGAGACAAATTTAAATCCAACCTTCTAAGTGTTTAGTTGAAGAATCGTTAACGCATTCGTATATGCTAATAAGTGTAATAAGCTAGTAATGTGGAATAGCGAAGCAAAGTAATTTACACCCACAACATAACACTCGGGCGGTGGATCTAGCTGGAGAAAGGAATCTTCTTGAGTGACGCCTAAAAACAGGCAATACCTTGAGATTTCCATTATCCTTTAGAGTCCCAAATATCTACATTAACATTACACACACACTCGGACAACACAAGAAACTTATACATTATATACGATAAGTACACTTATAACATTTACATAACATACATGCATACACATTCATACATACATACATAAACGCATACAGAGATACTTACATATGTATAAGCCTATGGAATGCAACATAATCACAGCAAAAAGTCCTTTTGATAACCGATTTTTGACTACTTATGTACGAACTACTTTTTTGACAACAATTCTGCGTCGCATTTACACACAGGCACACAGACATAATCAGCCGTTATATATACATTATATATATATATATATATGCAGCCGATACATGCATACAGACATATATATACATACATATATACGTTTATATCGATATATACACACATCAATCTTATCAGAAAAAATGAAATACCAAAATACCGAGCGAAAATATCATGTACTGCACAGCAAACAAATTTTGCGAAAACGAAAAACGGGAAAAACAATAACACACACACAGACATTCAAAACATACACACAGATACACAATACACACACACACAAGTAATTGACACAATGAACCACAAATTATTAGCAACTATTCAAAACTACTATTTATTAAATGTTGTTAGCATCAGAAACCAAGAATAAGCAAATTATGAAATCGCTGTAGTGCAAATGCAAAACAAAAACCTAAGAACAAACGATAAAATTGTAAAACCATCATTGAAACTTATTTATTTTTAAGCCAAGCGATGCAGCAAAACAAACAAAAAAAAAAAAACAAAAACGAAACTAAAACAAAAAAAACAAGAAAAATCTCAAACATAAAAAACAGCGCCACTTGAACAAGAATCCACAACAAAAACAAAACAGTACATAAAATACAATTCTTTGATCTTAAAAACCAGAAAAACCCAAAAACGAAAAACAAATAAATGAAAAACTTAAACTTATACACAAAAAGAAACTCGAATGAAAACTTTGTTTTATTTAACAACAATTAGTCCTGCAGTTTAACAATTTCTCTCAACGCTATCCACCACTAATACTCACCTATACTTTTATCATATTTGCAGTTTAGCAACAACAACAACAACTACCAAAAAAACAACAACAACATCAACAACACTCCAACAAGTACAGCTAGTACATTTAGTGGCAACATCTACAATAACAACAACAACAACAAGCACCTCAGTCACCAAAGTCCCCTCAAAAAAAAATCAAAATAATAAAAAACAATAAAAATCAATCAATCCAACAAGAACAAACAACAACAACAACAACAAGTACAGAACCAACAACAATATCAATAAGTTTTAGAGAGCAAAAATCGCAAAGCATTAACAAAAAACCGAAACAAAACAAAGCTCAATTTGAATTAATTTCATTGCATAAACTAGTTTGCTAATTTCGTTGACCCATTGGAATATATATTTAGTTAGCCACTTTTCAGTTGCTTGCAACCTGCATGTGGTAAGTAATCGTAGTAACTAACTAACTAGTGAAAACCACTAATGCTCACAGCATTAAAGAGCCACAAAACCAATAGTTTCAGACATCAGAAATTAAGTTATCATTTAGTTACTTATTATGGTTAAAATTAAATCATTTTTAAAAAGAAATTTAGCTAAAAAGTAATATATTTTAAGGGTTTTCATTAGCAGTTATAATTACTTTTTAGTAGTAGTGATAAACAACATTTCCTGCTCGTTTCTAATAACCACTTTACACACAATCAAATTATTATTACCCACTGGGCTGTAAAGCAGAATAATCCCGGCTATAATCTAATTAACTCTAACCTACGAGCTCCGCCAAATTAATTCAATGCCAAACATAAACAAAATCACAATGAAATTTCGTAAATTGGCTAACAAATTACAGATTCCGCAAAATACACACACAGCCTTATTGTGATTTACAATTCGTTAGGGATAATGGCAATGGGTTTTACCTTAAAGTTAGCTCTGAGTTATGTCAGATATTTTAAACAGTTTCTGGCTTTCTTGAAAACTTAGGCAGCGGTCGCTGCCTCTTACTTTGAAAACTGGTTAACTCAATGCCGGAAGGGGAAGAGAGCTGCTTTTCGAATTTTCCGACTTTTCCGCCTGACCGATTTTGTGAAATTGCATTTAACAATGTTTAATTAAAAGGACTGACCACCCCGGTCCTGTCTTCCGACCTGCTTAATCTGGCCAGAAAACTTTTTTTGTAGCCAAGGAGAACAATGTCGTTGGCCGGAGGGGGGGGAAGGGTCAATTGGGTGGCCAGGAGATACATTTATCACAGGACTCGGACACACATACGTGTGGCATTCCGTCCGAGTCTCCAAATTCGACCAGTTCAGAGGCAGCAGCAGCAGCTAAATGCCTAAGCCACGTCCTGTCCGATTCCCTTTGTCTGGACTTGTGGCTCAATAAATTATTTACTTAAGCCGAAGTTTATGTAAAGTAGCGGATTCTCTCCATTGGCCCTCTCTAATCCTTTGTCTATTATTTCATTTCCCAGGCGGGCAAGACGACCCAGGAAAACCTAGCGACTTACACAAATATTCCATTTAAAATGCATTGCCTTTTCCTCCGAAATCCCCGAACCCGAACGATTCCTTTGGCTCGTTGGCTTTAGGCTTTGGCCTAACGACATGGCTCAGGTCTTGGCCCTTTTTTGCCAGCCTCCTAATGGGCACGGCGTGTATTTATCTATGCTCTATTTATTCCGTTTCAGCCGAGACCACAACACACAATGGACCGAGTACAAATGCAGCTCAGTTCTTTATTTATCTGTCGGAATTAATATTATTTGAGTCATTTTTTGTGTGTTGTCCTGCAGTTGGCGTTAAATTGCATGTCGTATGTCCTGTGCTGCGGCCATTGATTGATGGCAAGTTGCCGGAGCGCAGCGGCCATGACAAACGCCAAATTGTTTGTCTAGCTAACCAAATAAAATAGTTGAAATAAATAAATTGCTCTCGGATACAGACATAAAAAAAAGAGTTTCAATTAAATCAAATTTGTGTGTGGTTCTCACAGGATTTTTTCACCAAATTAAGCTTGCAGCGGCCCTAACTTCATTCACAAAACAACTCTGTAGACTAGAACCCGATGAGCTTATTCACCAGGACACATCTCGAGGCCATAACTCACACGTTTTTGAAATGAAATGAAATGAACATATAAAAAGGGACCAATCCTTAGTTGCTGACTTATTATTTTGCAAATTGTCTCGCCATTGATTACGAATTCGGTTCGGATTACACTCGCAGCCAGGCCACATGACACCGATATTTAACCCGATTTAACATATAGCCTTGATATATATGTACGTTCTTGCTAAGAAGGAATAAAAATAATAATAATACGAAATGCTTGCTTAAAACTTGAAATTGTAAATAACGAAGCACAAAATTGTAAATTAAAGCTGTTTGGACATTGTTTGTAAACCTGCATTTATCATGTAGAGTGTGTAAATATATATACACGGATCAAGAGTCATTGCTTTGTATAGTTTGTTTTGTATTTTTATAAATGCGTTGCAGTCGAGGAGGAATATTAGATTAATACACACAAACACCAAATTGTAAAGAAACCAAGTCTCACCAAGTGTGTATAAATATTAATTAATCGTTATTCATTAAAAGGAAATAAGCAAATGGGTCCATATGTTAGATGGAAACGGAAACGGAAACGAGACGTTCTCAAATAAGTTGCTCAATTTGCTTCGCAAAGTGATTTACGAACCAGTTCTTCATCCTCTATATTTTCGTAAGCATACAACCGATAAATATGTACTCTAGTTGTAAGCTAATTATAATAGTTCTAAAAGTGAAACTAATGTTGATAACCTTAACGTAAACCATAAATGTTAACGATAACAATAAATAACACCAATTAAATGATTGGACACTCACACACATACAGTGTTTGGAAGTTTAGTGTCAATTGTCTCTCAATTATTTTAGAAATGTGCACAATAACTATTGCAGAACTATAGCTGCTTAACACCTACATATAGTTAGAATTACAGGTAGAACTTAATGCATATGTAACTGCACCACAGAAACTTTTATTTACAATTCCGGTGTAGTTGAAGAACTCTGATTTACGTACTTAAGCGAAGCGTAGTTCGGGCCCAAAGTGGCCCATGAACGATGAACGATGATCCTAATGTCAATTTCAAAGTAAAACTTAACTGTAGTTGTGTAAAGAACATGGCAATTAAGTACCAATACTCCATTATTGAATGTAATATTAGAGGATAAGCTAGGTTAATGCATACTTCATGTGCAAATCGAGTTACTTTAGCCCGCCAAAATGCCGAAAAAAATGCCAATTATTCGCAACGATTCGTTCGAAAGCCCAACAATTTCAGCAATTATTCAGCTCAATGTGGCACTAATAGATGCACCTTTTCCCAAGGGTCCTATTTGGTATGTACATATGCCACACACCCACACACACATGACATTATTGTATAAACGTTGAAATGAACGAACGAAGCAATTTGAAAAGCGTGACTTAGACTTTTTATTCTACACAAAACAAAAGGAGATTCAAATGTGATTTTGCTATACAAGAAAACTATGAGAAAACCGAAAATAAAACAAAACAAGCGAAAGGAAACAAAAGAAAACAATTTAAATTAAATAATAAATGTAAATGTTAGATTCCTTGGCTTCTGTCGATGTTTTCTGGTACTCTGTTCTTTCGTCCTTGCGTTTCCGTAGGCATCCCATTCCAATCCGTAAAACGTAGCATACTTTTGCGGGCTGCCCGAGTCGACTCAATGCCGCCAGAGCCTTAACTCTAACTCTAAATCGAACTTTAACCATCTCTGTCTTGCTGTTTGCCGCATTTTAATTAAAAAATATATTTGTTTACGATTCGTTTCACTGACTAAATGTATAAATGGAGTCCAAATAAAAGCCACCGCCTCTATTTCTAAACTTAGAGAGAATTGTGAACAAATTGTGTCTATATACTTATAGTGCATATACATACCGACAACTACAATTATGAATGGAAAAACCTAATGCTATATGTAAACGTAGGATATACAAGATACATGCATTATACATATATGAATGTATTATTCAAGATAGTTATATACAGCATATACACAGATTATTATACCTATATATACCGTGCATGAATAACTATTGAACTATATACATACATACGTGTAGATATATACAACATACGAGATAATACCGATACGCTAATCCTTTTGGACAACTTTTTCAATGTTGCAACTGCATATGTATGTACGTATGTGTGTAGGTGTGCGCGGCACTGCACTGCGCGAAAAAAAACCAAAAAAAAAAACAAGAAACCAAAGAGGGAGCAGTGCATTGCGGTGCCAACAACCATTATTAGTAGGCGAATTGTAAATTGTGGTGCAACCTGGTCGAGTATAAAGCCAAATTAAACGAAATACTGAGATCCAAAGCGGACGTTAAGGCAGCAGTCCCTCTATAACTTCTCCAGATCTGAGTTTCCTTAGCAAGCTTGCGGCACCGCCACCTCCACATCTCCACTTCCCGAGATCAATTCCCAAAGACTATCCCACCCACCAGATGCTCTTCCAAAGGCGCCTTTCCCCCTCCCCCAGCTGTATCCGACCGATGATAATGCCATCACTATAAGAGACGCTCTTTTAAACGCTGACTGCAGAATTACCACCATGTTAAAAACAACTAAAACTATAACTAAACCAAAAACAGAAAACAAAAAACCAAAAAAAAAAAGCAGAAAGAGAGCCAAGTCCTAAGCTAGCACAAGCATATTTTAGAGGCAGTTACTGGGGCAAAAGCGAACCACGACGATCTATCTCCGTGGGCTAACAACTTCTGGCTGAGAATCGGCGCTCATCAGAATCGTACTAACAATTAGAGGTGTATAGCGCATAAAATATATTTTATTAGTAGCGAAATTTAATGATAACGATAAAAGGTAACGATAAACAGAAACAGCAAGCGGGCGGAGTAAATGTTAAAAATTAAATAAATTAATAATAAATATTATACTTAGCTGTAAGTGTCTATTGAAGATCATTGCAAACCTAACACAGAGAAATGGCAATTCAACCAACAAAATGTTGTTAAGTTTTCCGCTTTATGTGTCAAATTAGCTAAAGATTGTAATTAACATAAAAATGCTTATCGAATAATACAAAAAAGAAGTTACGATAACCGAACGAATATCCAAAAGGGGGGCCTAACTCATTTTGAACTGTTGGCGCATGATTTTAATTGTAAAGAAATTATTTAGTTGTACAACATTTGTGCTTAAAAGAAAGAGAGATTTTATTTATCTTTTAATAAACTAAAATCCATAAACCAAAGAAGCCTTCCACAGGCCATTAAACACACACATTTCTAAATGTAATTCCCCAAACCGAAAGCTAAATGCGGGAACTTGCCGAATACGATCAAGGTACTTCCGGTACCCAAAAAAAACAACAATAATAACTAACAGAGAAATGGTATATTATGGAAAAAAAACTCTATGCAGACAAATATTGTAACAGCAACCGAAAAACCAATTTCAAACGCGACAAAAGTAAATAAAAATAAATATTAAATTAAAACCAAGAGGACTTTCATTTCCCCCGACTCGTTAATTCATTTCGCAAATAGCACCTCCTGCTGATGGCTGTCCCAGCAGCAGGGGTTACGGCATGCGACCCACCTCCCCCCTGTTGGCTTATCCGAAGTTCAAAATCCGCGTGATTGCAACAGCAGCGCGTGGGGCATGAAACTTTTGCGCTTCTGCTGCTGTTCCATCCTGGGCATCCGCATCCGCAAAGCGGGGGTTTTGCTGCTGACATCCTTGTGGCACAAGAGGTCGCTTTCCCCCCTCACTGGAAACGGAGCTGTTATGGCAGCGGTTTCCAAATGCACGGATATGTTACGCGTTCAAGCTGGGATCGAGGGTGGTGGGCCATAAGTCGGAGATGGAGCTGCAAATATTGGTATAGCCCAAAAACTGCACAGAGAAAATGGTTGGGAATCATGGCTAAGTATCTATAAGATTTAAAATTTAAGAAGAAGATTGAAATAAAAATCAATTAGATAAAATATAAATAGTAAACATGGTTGTTGTTTCTGTCGTTATCCCTTTTAAGGAAGGACCTCTTTTCCCCATATTTCCCTGTGTATAAAAATGCTCCTAAAAATAAAAACTTAAGAGCACCACTCTCCTGGCTGTTTTGATATTTATTTCAGAAAGCAATGTTTCACTATCTCAACTGTCATGTTATGGGACAGCCACAATAAGAAGCAAACAATTAATATTGTTCACTGTCAAAGGATGGCACTTAACATGACGCAGATTGCATCGGGATGGCCGTTGCGTGGTCAATATGCGAGTCCTCATTGGGAGATGGCCTTCCTTCGGCTGCAGAGCAACTTCTAATTGACTTGCCTGGTTCAGAGGCAAATGTCTTCATTAGTTTAATTGCAAACATTATTATTGCTGGCCAGAAGTTGCATTCGCGGGTTGGAAAGGAAAGGAAAGTTCACTCAGCGTCGCCGACTTGACTCGTTTAGCGAACTAACAACTCTTGGCCAAAAAATAAAAAAAAAGACAAGATAATGAGGCAGGAGGCCAAAAGGAGTGAAGGAAAAGGCATGAAAACAAAGCGCATTTCCCTTGTTTTTTCCCCCACGGTTCGTGAATTTTTCCGCCTCTTGTTGGCCGCTGCATAAAATAGCTAAATTATACGGATTGAAGGAAATCTCTGGCAGCTGCCAAAATGCCAAGCAGTTGGCTAAGTGGGTAAACTTTTGCCGGAATTCTGCAATTCTTTAATCATTCTTTCTCGTAATGCTCTTAATAGACCTGTTCCGTCTTAATTAAGACGGAGGGGAGTTTGATGAAAGGACTTTAACTGGTTTTACATGATTATAGCAAGCTCTTCCCTTGGAAAAACTATGTAAAGTAAAGGCATTTGTGCTTGGGAAACATATATATAAAATTGTAGCGGGTTTCCCTTTAAACTTTAATTTAATCACAGATTAATTGTTCCATTAAAGTTCATGATCTCTTTGGTAACTGAGTTTAGCAACTTTTTTGGGCAAGACCTCTCCTCAAATTTTCTGTGGCTCGCAAATTTTAACAATGTCGGCAAATCAGCTTTACTGGTTTTTTCCCTTTTCGCTTACTGTTCTTACTATGCACCGAAGATGGCGGAAATTGCCTTTTTTCCAAAGCTTTTAGCCTCAGCAACGTCAAGTTGTGTAAGTAATATGAACAATTTTTTTTTGCCAAAGATACGATATTAATGTGCAAAGGACACACTCGACACTGGCTGGCCTTTCTTCCAGCAGGCAAGCAGCTTAAAGCCGTTGTCTTCACCCTCAAGTTTTCGGTGCTATAAAATAATTACTTTTCATTAACATTACCCGGCCAGTTTGAGACTCATTCCTTGCACCTGCTCTTCTCAGCCCAAAAACTGACAAAGCCAAATAAACTTGACCCAGCAACCGAGCGAGGAACCTGGCTACTGGAGGGTACTTCCTCTGGCGGACAACATGGCAGCGGGGGAAAATTAGAAAATACATTTTTCAGCATTAAAAAGTGTTCGACGTGCGGAGATTGTGGTAATTTCGCCTAACAGTTGGCTGCTGGCGCAACGTACACATTCTGTGGCGCCAGTCAAATGCACCTGCTGGCCGGGGGTTAAGGGACAGAAGCAGCAGCAGCACTAGCAGCAGCATGGGTTAAGGATGGCAGGTGGACGCTGGAAGCTGGACTCTCGGGAGGTAACCAACCATGTGGGCGGCGCTAAATGTCGCAAGTGCAGCCGCCCAAACTGTCGGCGGATTGGAGGATTGCGGGTCAGGGGGATCATGGCAGCAGCTGGCACTTGACATGAGCAACGGCAACGAAACAACTCGAGGGCTTTCAACTACTCTCGCACATTTCGCTTCCGCTTAGAAATGGCAAAAACACGTCCCCATATCCACGCTTCCTTCCAACCACACAGCACACACACTCTGCACACCAGCCACTGTTTAAAAAATAAAGTGTAACTAAAAAAAGCTGAAATGAGATACAGGCAAACAAAAAATAAGACCGGGGCCAGAGGGCACCGCTGGCTGGCAAATTTATAACTTAATATCAGATTGCGTCGAGTTGGCTGGCATTTGTAATGCAGATGACACTGCTAAGTGCGACATTTAGGGTAAATATGTATGTAACATTCCTGTATCTTATTTGGTAATGGCCATTTTCTCAGTTAATGGTTTAAGACAGAAAATTTAGCTAAGAAGTTGGTCTAATAAAGTTTTAATTTTAATTTTTAAAGCATTTATTTCAATTCGGTTAACTTTTTTGTTCTAGTTTTCTTTAGGTTTATCAATCTGCATACTAAATTTTTACATGTTTTTAGGTTAACCATTTTTGTCAATTTTTAAGAATTTTAACAATATTTTTCTATGATATTTTTGTTTCAAAAAAGTTTCCAAAAAGCCTTTAATTTTATTTGAAAAACTTTTCTGTATTAGTTATTAAATAAGAATACAAAATATAATAAATAACTAGTTCAACAAATAATAAGTTTAATGAAGTGTAATTCTAAATAAAGGATTTATTTTAAGATTGAAATATTTTAAACTTAGTATTTTAAGACCTGAATTACCCTTTTTCACCACCCAAACCTTTTTCTCAGTCAAATTTGTTCATGAAATCTGAAAAATAAGTTTTAAAATGTATATAATAAACCTAAAAATTCAAAAAGTGAGTAAAATAACAAAACCCCAAGCAAAATAAATCATTTCAAAAATGAAAATCAACCTTTTTGATCTCCCAAAAGAAAGCCAGTTCCCCTGTTCAGTAGAAGATAAGCAACTAAGCCCACAATATGGCTTAATGTATTTCAGCGCTTTCGGCGCCAACATTAAAAGCGGAAAAACTGCGCCGAAAAAAAGCAGCCAAGTTGGGAAAACACAATTCTCCTGCTGCTGCTTTTGGCCAGGACTTCAAAAGCGTCACCGGGACTGCACTCAGCCCAGAACTTTCGACGAAAGTATAGCTCCAGGTGTCGGACAACTGGCTGGGTTCCCACGAACTTGGCTGTTTTTGGTGGAAGACTACTACCGATTTAGCAGAGCGTTAAATTACAGCATTTTGACAAATCATCGGGCAAACAAGGCAACAAAAGCCGAGCTGTCAATAGGACATTAGAGTTGGCTAAGAGGAAAAAGCATCGACTGCATCAATCATAAATATTCTAAGCCGTAAACACTGAGGATGGCTTAGAGCCTTTGTCAGCGCATTGGCCAACATGTGGGGGGCGAGGGAGTGTGAGTGTGCGTGGGTGTTCGTGGCTAATTGCATTAGCAGGCAGGCAATGTGGCCTCAAATGCCAAGACACGGCCTGATAAGCCTGCGTGCCTGCGCCCAGACCCATGGCATTTGCGTCAATTATGGACTTTTGCAGCAATTAAATTTTAATGAGCAATGCAATATGCCACCGCTTCGACATCGTTTTAAGGCTGGTGAAGCGGAAAGTCCTTGGCTAACATATAATTCCCACTAACAGGATGCAACGGACAGAAGCAGCTTAACCCAGACTCTGGCTTTGGACTTTTCCCATGAAAAATATAATTCATAATTCGTTTAATCAGGTTTGTGGATTAATTTGTACTTAAACTTTAATGGAAATAAAAAACTCAATTAAAATTATGAAAATAAGAGAGTTTATTTGAATTTTCTGGCAAGTATTATGGGGGAATATATAACTTTTGTACTTCAGAAAACACTCTACCATTTTTATTCAAATAAATGTTTACAACTTCGTAATTCTATTTTTTTCAAGTGCATTTAATAGTAGCTTTTGCTAGTTGTTTGCCATTTAAAATTCATTGATCAAATTAAGGCCTACAAAATGGCCCATTTCCCACCTTGTCGAACCCAATTTAGGGGCTCCAATGCACCAAATTGCATGCATTTGGCTAAAACAAAGCGATGGACTGCCACCGCAGGTTTGTCCCATCGCATGACCCGAACCTATTTGTCCAATTATATGGCCCTTGTCGCATAAACCGCGAAAAGTTAAATATGTACGATTTGTACTTGAGATAAAATTGCAAAAGGGGCCTTATGAGTTAATAAATGTGTTCAACAAGCAGGGCCAGGAGCGCTGCTGCCCAAAAAAGGCATCTTTTAAGGACAAAATAAAAAGATAAATATATATAGCTTTAATTTAACCATTAGGTATTTTATAAATAAAACTTAAATTATATTTTTGGGTTGCTCAAAGTAACTTAACCCGCTCCTGTCCCGTTGAATTGTCATTACTGGCGTTGAGTTTGACCCGGCAGAACCATAACCATAACCTGCTAAATGCTAGGCATGCTCCGCCATCCACATGCAAAGGGCGAGGCGTCCTTCAACTTGACAGTAACCCGCCGGCATTCGGCCAGCCAATATGGCAAACCGGGCTACAGAACTCATTCTCCAGGAGCAGGACATTTTCCCACGTTATCTTTCGGTTGAAAATGGAACAGGTAGCAGCCATTTAATGAACAACTCCTTCGTCTTGGACATGCTCTTCAGCATCACTCAGCTGTATCACTTCAAGAACTTCATTTTCTACATTTCGGAGAAGCTGGATCTGAAGAACAAGGATTCCCAGGAGTTCTTTCACGACTTCTGGACATATTTTCCGCTGGCTCCGAATTTGATTATAACCCGCCAGCACTATGCACCGATTCCCATGATGCAGTTCATCAGCACTCCCTCGCTGGTGATGATTTACACCACGGATCGTGATGATCCCATTATGGAGCTGGCTGCCCAGAGTCTGAGGGGGATTCGGTGGCTCAAGACGATTTTCATCTTCTATCCCAGCCTCAAGAGCCGCGACTTTGAGTCGAGTTTGGAGTCTTTTGCTGAATTTACGGCCGAGATAAAGGATATTTACGACTGGGTCTGGAAGCGGCAGTTCATCAACACTGTGCTGGTGACCATCAAGAACAATGTGTTCCTGCTGGAGCCCTATCCCACGCCCTCGATTATCAACAGGACAGGCACATGGAGGCCAGAGGAGTTTTTTCAAAAGTATTTCAAGAACATGAAAGGCTATGAGGTGAGGACGCCCATCCTGTACGATCTGCCGCGGGTCTTCAAGTCGGATCGTCCCACCAATAAGTACGAAAATAACTTTGTGCATGGCACTAGCGGCAACTTGTTTTTGGGATTCTTGGAGTTTGTGAACGCCACGCTGGTGGAAACCACCTCAAACATGACAGTCGACTATCTGAACATGACGAACCTGCTGGATCTGATGGCCCAGGGGGTGTACGAGACGCTGATACATTCCTTCACCGAGATTACGACCAAGTATGTGGTGAGCTATAGCTACCCCATCGGCATCAACGACTGCTGCATTATGGTTCCCTATCGCAACCAGTCACCGGCGGATCAGTACATGCGCGAGGCTTTGCAGGGCAACGTGTGGCTCCTGATTATCCTTTTCACACTCTACATAGCGGTGGCCATCTGGTTGTGCTCGCCCCTGAGACCGCGGGACTTTAGCGCCGCCTTCCTGCAGTCCATCTGCACGCTGACCTACATGGCACCCACATTTATCATACGCACGCCCACGCTGCGTATGCGTTATTTGTACCTTCTGCTGGCCATTATGGGCATCGTGACATCGAACATGTACATCTCGCGAATGACCAGCTATTTCACCACAGCCCCGCCATCGCGACAGGTGAACACAGTGCAGGATGTGGTGGAGGCCAATCTTAGGATTTATATGCTAGCCGTCGAGCATGAGAGGATGGCCAAGTCACCGCGGCAATACCCAGCCAGCTACATGCGCCAGGTGGATATTGTGGACAAGCACATGATGGACCTCCATCGGGAGAATTTCAACACGACCTTTGGCTACACGGTCAGCAGTGATCGCTGGCGATTCCTGGACATGCAGCAGCATCACCTGCGAAAGCCCATCTTTCGGTTGACGGACATCTGCGAGGGACCCTTCTACCATGTTTATCCCATGCATGCGGACTCTCACCTCCGCTCGCCCATGACGGAGTACATAATGATTGCCCAGCAGGCGGGACTCATGAACCACTGGGAGCGCGAGGCCTTCTGGGAAGCGGTGCACCTGAACCGCATCCAGGTGCATCTTATTGTTGAGGAGCCTATGGCCCTCAGCTTGAGCTTTTTTTCCAGCATGCTGCGAACTTGGACCTTCGGGCTGGTGGTGTCTGGAGTGGCCTTTGCTGCAGAGATGAAGTGGCACGAATACGTGACACTACGACGCCGTCCTGTTGTTAAAATAACGCGTAAGCCAAGATCCTTTCTCAGGCGCTTTATGAGGGTTTAAAATTTAGATGTTCAATCCTTTGTAGTTCTTATTATATTTCTTGTTATTATAAAAAATAAAAATTAATAATTTAAAAAAAAATTTACAGCATTTCGATCAAGTTTATTGGTAAACAAAGAGAGTACGCGATGCGCCTTTAGATAGCTTTTCCAGAAGGAATACAATCCCCGCTAAAGCACTCATCACCAGCAGAAAAATAAAGGCTATGGCCAGATGCTGCATTCCGGCGGATGTGTACTCCTGATTCTCCGGAAAACGCTCAACCAAACCGCCATGAAGGGCAGATGCGAAACTGCTGCGGGCATAGAAATTCAACAAACCCGAGGAGTGGATGCGGAAAGTGAAATACTCAATGTCCCGCCACAAGGATGAGTCCATCTGCAGGGGAAAGGCCAGGTGATAGGACCCAAAACAGATGCTGCTCATCTTAAAGAGGCGCTGCTTCAAGTGCTGCTGCTGCTCGTCAAGGAACTGCCACTGATCCTCGGTGACAAAGTAGGCAAAGGAGCTATTGAATCCGGTTTGGTGAGCTGCAAAAATGCCCGAGTCCACGGGCCTTAGCAGCTTGAGAAACTCCTCAGGCAACTCCTTATTCAAATTCAGCAGAAACTCCATCTCGTAGTCAATGATCATGACGGGCAGCTGGGCACTCACAATGTCATCCATGGTGTTGATCTGGGCGTGGAAGAGGTTCACAGTCAAAATGCTGCCCAAATTCGAGGTGTAATAAGCAGAAAGGAAGAATCCGTGAAAGAAAACTGTGCCAAGGAGCAGAAATCGAAGGAGGCAGGGATGCTGCACCTGGCCCTCAGTGGGCACATTGATAATGTAGCAAAATGAGTCCAGAACAGCGCCATGATAACCCAACCAGTCACCTCCAAACATCCTCAGCCACATCAGCTCCAGGAAAATCAAGGCAAACAGAGCTCCCAGGACGAAGAACCACACATTCCAGGCGAAAGGCTGCAGGGGGTACAAGTATGTGGAAACACTGTTGTAAAGGGGAACCATTAGGCACCATTGCACCACCAGCAGCGGATAGGTCTTCTCCAGCTCCTCGTCGGGCATAAAAAGGGCGTAAGCATGGGCACAAAACTCCATCTGCCGCTCGCGGACCATCTGCAGGGTCTGCTTCATGTTAATCACCTTGCCGCCCAAAGCATCTGGTGGCATGGAAAGCTCCGCAAAGGTGCCGTTCACAAACTGGACAAAGGTCTCAATGATACGATAGGTACTCCCATCATTTCGCCCTCGCGACTGGAACAAATGCGGCAGATCCTGACGTAAGGGCGTGGCAAACCCGAAACCCTCCACATCGGAGCGGGCATTCAATATCTTCTTGTACATTTTCCTCATGTAACTATTAAAATCTGTGCGGTTCTCAAAAACCATGGCTGGAAACTTGGTCACTCCAAAGATCTGATTGATGCCCTCCTCCGACTCAAAGTAGACCATGGAATTAATGAACTGCTGCTTGTAGGCAAAGAGCATTATATCCTCAATGGGCTTCATGTCGCCCACTTTTTCCACGTACATCATCATTGAGAAGTAAAAGTGCCGCCCAAGCAGCACCTTGCTAAACACCTTCATGATGGGATCCTCGGCTCCTGTGGTGAACACAAAGCTCATGTGGTTCCTTCGGGCCGACGAGTGAATCATTCGCATCTCCGTGTTGTTATTAACCACCGTCTGGGTGGCTGTCTTCCCAAAAGCCTCATCGATGCGCCTTATAAACTCGTCGGTTTGCTCCAAGCGCTGCTGCGGACTCACAAACCACACAATTTCCTGGAATATGTTTTGCTGGGCAAACGGAGTCAACAAATTGAGGACGTATTGCATATTCCATCCTTGGTTCGAGTGGCAAGTCACCAAAAGGAAAAAGCCTACAAGTGCCGAAGACCGCATGACTAGGTCGAAGAAGCTTCACGAATTAATTGAGCCAAGCCACGTTCCAAGCTAAGCAGGTTAAGTTGTTTGTCCCGATTGGTAACTCTCTTCCTGGGTCGGAGTGGGGCGGGTAATGGGTCCTGTGGGAAAGCTTGAACCTTGCCTCCCAAAGCTCCAATTAAAATATCCTTTCAGGAATTTTATGCTTGCTTTCAAAAAAAATATATAGTAAACATCCCTTTGACGCTTTTCGTTAATGAATCCCCTGATAATTAATCCGTGTTTCGTGTTAGTAACTAAGCCTTGAAGTGGGGGATTTATTAACCTTTGATTTTTAATGTCTTTGATGCTAAAACTGAAGGGGCACTTACATATTTCTTCTAGGAAAAATAAATCTCTGTTAAAGGATTTAAAGAAAATTCTAGATCTGTTATCTGTTATCTCTGTTAAAACATTTAAATAAAATTCAAAGAAAAATAAATCTCTGTTGAAGCTTTTAAATGAATATTTATTCCACAAAATCATCCATCATAGCACTCGAAGCGATCATATTGCACTTGCCTTTCCCTGCGACGATGAATAAACACCTCCAGGCCATAGACCAACGAGCTGAGGGGTATTCCCAAAACCAAAACAATCCAGGCCGTGTTGAAAAACTCCAAGTTCAGCGGCTCCACGGGATACGTGTCCAGGAACACCTTGGCATAGCCAGCTCGCTTGGCATAGCGAAAGGCCACCTCCTCCCAGTGATTCCATAATCCTGCCTGCCAAACATTCAGAATAAAGTGATCCAAGGATCCTGCAAAGCTAGCATTGATGCTCATCGGCAATGCGTTAAAAAGGCCGCCGAAGCACACCTGTGACAGGTGGAAATACGGCTGAATGAGCACTCGCTGCTGCCGATTGAAGAATATCCAGGCATCCTGGGTGACCACATACGCGTAGGAGCGTGAAGGACTCGCCAGCAGGGCCTGGTAGTCCTGTCAGCTGCGCGCATCAAACTGCGGATCCAATGGTGTGGTGTCCACCACCGGCAGCCAGCGCAGCTCCTCCAGCAGCGTCTCCGGAATGATAATGCGTAGCTGCGAGCGGATTAAATCAGTCCAGGTATCGATGGGGCGGGTAAACACCGGCTTCATGTCGAAGGCCGTCATGTGGCTGATGTGATAGTTGGTCAGGATGAAGCCCAGGATAAAGAGCAGCATGTAGAACACGATCACCCGCAGCGAGGCATGCTTCAGCTTCACCGTCATGTTCATATTGGGACTGAACATTAGCAGCGCCATGGCATGGAGCACGTTTCTCGTATAGGATTTCGTGGCATTTCCCGGCTCTCGCCAGTGCACGTAGCGGAGGAGGAGGGCCACGTAGAAGATTCCCAGGACGATGCATGACCAAATGTACCTGCCCAGCGGCCACACCATATACATCCACTTGGGCAGCTCGGGAGCCAGCGGCACCATCACACAATTCATCATCAGCTCCAGCGGATAGCTGTGCTGCGTCAAAGCCGTGAACTCGCCGATCTTATTGGGACGTATAGTCACTCCATGCAGCGATAGGTTATAGATGCCGTCGGCAATATCCTCCTCCAGCACCGATTTCTTGGGCAGACTCTCGACGTGATCCAGCTTCAGGCGGTAGTTGTGCGCCTTGGCGAAGTGCTTCACTATTTCCAGGTAGGGACCGCCGTAGATAACTTCCGGATGCAGGGTGTCGTTGAAGATGAAGGCGTGCGGAATGTCAAAGCTGTACGGCGAATGGATCGTTCCATTCGCCAGCTCCGTGTCCATCAGCATTTTGCGGACGACTATTGGCAGGTTTCGTGCTCCTGGTCACCTTTATATGGCACGCAAAAAGTTGACCCTGAACTTGGCAGACTGGCTGGCGACAGCAGCGATATATAGTATAGGAAATCCGGTTTGTATTTGAATGTAAAAGTTCAAAGATCCGCCGTTTAATGGCACGTTTTTGTGTCCTGCCGATTATCGCAGAGATTGTCCATGGAACCCACAATTGAAAGCCGGACAGGGCAGCATATATAAAAATATTTTCACAAATACGGAAAGGACTTTGTTAGGCGGTCTGTTGGCCATTCCCCAAAAACCTTTGCGTGGTTATTGGAGCACAGGTACTTTCACCGTTCACAAAAAAGCGTCCTATATTCAAAAAAACAGGCCACAAAAGTCACACACAAAAAAATCCCCGCCAGGACTTCACGTCTCTTAGGTGTGTGTGTGTTGTGCAGCTTTCACGTAAATACTTTTCAATTTTTTTTAGGGCTTCGAAGCTACAAAACAACGAGGACGACGATTTCCACCCTCGCCCCATAGCCATGTTTGCAAATGGGCCACACAATAAAAACAAAAGGGCCATTTAAATAATATTGCACTTATGGGTAATTACAGAATCGTTAAATGCAAAATTAAATCAAACTGGATTTTACAAGTTATGGTTGGCGAGTTTCGGTTGCTGGCAATCGAAACCTGTTCAGGATTATTACAGGAGTAGCGAAAAGTTCACCGAATGTCGAGGATACGATGTTACATGTGTATGTTCATGTGTGTTTGTGGATAGCGAAAAGGCAACCCCTTTATATTTATTAATTGAACCGCTGCCAAGCCAATGAAGTATTAATCCCAGGTGAATAAATAAATTAATTTGCCACAAGTTTTATGAGTGGAAGGAAAGCTGAAAAAGGGGTTTCAATTTTTGTACATTTCAGCAAATGAATATGGCAAAGTTGTCATTAAATTTAAATAAAAAACCAAAGAAAAGGAAGCTAATTTGGTTTATGTAGCCTTGTATTATTAGGAATCGATCCATTTATATTTATATTACATTTATATTAAGTACTAAATGATAATCTTAATCTAATTTGATGTTGATCAAATTCAAAACATTGTTTTAAAATACAGTTAAAATTTTAAGACAATACAGAATGACCGTGTGTCTAAGTAAATTTAAAATATAATCAAAGCTGGATAATTTATTTCTGAAAATTTCTCGATCGTTTCTTTGGCAGATATATAATAAAATTTTTCAGATTTTCATAAAACTAAAATCAAAACTTTAATTTATTCCTATTAAAACCAAAACATGTCTGTATTAAATATGTTTGATTGATAAGAATTATGTTATCGCCTTCCAGTTGGTTGATAAGACTCAGACACTTAAGTACTATAATATATTACAAATTTAAAGATTTATGCTTGTACAAAATATAAGAAAATCAAGATAAGAAATTCTATATTTAAAAACTAAATACTTAAAGCAAGCCAGCAGTTACACAGAAATAAGTTTAATTCCCTAACAAAATCCCATTGGGATCATTGCTCACAAATATTGTTTATTCCTGCTGGGTAAATAAATATTTTTTGAAATTCTTTGGCCTTCCCATAAAATATGTAAAAGAAATTCAAATAAATCCATGCCTTTGGTGTCGCATCGTTCTAAATGTATTCATGGTTTTTTCTTTATTTTAAGAACTTTTTGCTTTCGCAATCATTGGGCCGGCCCCCCAAAAATATATAGTATTTCGACCCGGAGACTAGCGCAAAACCGATGCTGATAGCAGAACGTATCCACGCCCCATTCCCGCCCCAGCAAACCCACTTCCACTTCTGCTGGCTTGGCAAATTCAAATTAATTTATGAACCAAAATCTTGTTTATCGGCAGTCTGTCTGGCGGACTGTCTGTGGCTTTGGTTGGTTGCTTTGAAGGCAACTCGTACTTTCACTGTTTTTGTTGTTGTTACTGCGGTGATTAGAGGTAGTTGCTCCAGAAAACGAGTTGTTAAAGAGCCAGAAGTGCAGGCAAATCCAACAGCCATCGGCTGAAGCTGTAGCCAAAGCCGCAGCCAGCATGCTGCTTCTGTTGGCAATTCGCGGTCGTTGATTCATGTGCCTTCGTAGCCGTGATCGTCTAGTGGTTAGGACCCCACGTTGTGGCCGTGGTAACCCAGGTTCGAATCCTGGTCACGGCAATGCTGCAATATGCATTGTCACGGAGAGGGTGCAATTTTTTTTTTAATATTCTTATTTTAATATCTTAATTAAATAGTTCAAATTGTTCACATTTTTGTAGCCTTTTTGAAAACACTTCCCAATTTTATCTTCAAAAATTCTTCTGTAATAATTTTACAACTTTGAGCCTTGAAATTATATACCCAACCAATAAATATTTCCCTCAGGCTATATACATTACAAAAGGGACACCGGTAAACGTTATTAAATGGCTTTATTTAATCTAATCTTAAACGAAAATTGATTTATTTAATCGCTTTGTGAAATACCACACGTAAAACAATAAAGGAAAACACCTGTGCTCGAACTTGGCTGCAATTGTCCTGCCTTGCGGCTTCGACTTGCGAATTCAACGGCAACTGGCATTGACTTGAATTTTAATTTAATTGTGAACAATTGACAGAAATACACAAAAACCCACTCCAGGCCAATGGCAGCTCGACCGAGCGATATTAAGACGCTGCCAGCTGGTGTTGACATAAAAAGGCAATAAAAAATACGGGCCACCCAACGCGAAACGCAGACCTAACATTAGACATCAATAGATTTTGGGATACTGACTACCCTAGAGGACCTAAAAGTCTAGGAAATAGAATAGAAAATATTTATATATTTTCTTGGGAAACTGAGGAATATATGAGCTTGAAATTTAATAAGAAAAGGGGTATATAGGTGACCTAAAAAGGGGTTTGCACAGGATTTCCTATGTTAAGCTTTAAGGATTATACAACTTGAGGTCTTATACTGAAAATCGAAGCCTTAAAATCATTTTAAATTGAAATTAAATAATAAAAATAATTAGAACCCCTTCCCTACCTCAACGTATCCCGATTTCCAAAGGGAAACCTATTAGATACACTTCCTATTATCCCAGGGTATCGGCCAAAAAATCACTCAAAATCAATTGAATGTGGCCAGCACTGCTTTCCGAGGAGCAGCAGACAGCAGCAATGAGGGAAATCAACGTGAAAATGGCGACGACAATGCGTTTTGTTGTCGCTGGGAGGCAAGTGCTTATTGGATTTTGGCCGTGAGAAGCGGGTGACAGCCCCCTGGTCGTGGGAGGAGTGCCGGTAAAATGCGAATACCACCGACTGCTGGCCGCGACAGCTGATACGGAGAAGCTGGAAGCTTGAACCATGATTAAACGGCGGAACAGGCGCCTCTATAATTGCTCCAGTTCGTCGGGAATCTTGTCTCCTGCACTTCCCCAAATGGGGGACTTTAACGTTGGCCCAGACTCATGTGAGACAATCGTATTATTTACCATACGCAATGGGGAGCACAATACACGGACAATGCAATGGCCATTTCCATGCCGTTTCATTGAAAATAAAGTAAAAATACAAATATTAACCGCAAAAGCCTTTTCGCTCCCATCTGTGAGTTGCCATCAGTGGGTGGGTGGGTGTGCACTCGCCTGTATTTATGCATTTATATTCCACGCAATCATTGCGTGTGTGTGTTTGTTTGTGGGCATATTGAATGGATAAAAGGGATTTGCGTCTGGCCGGGTGAGTACGTCCTTTTTCGCCATACGAACATATCTACATATATATTATGGCCCCGTCTATACGGCCCGATGTCTGGGAGAGCCCATTGGGGAGCGCAACACGCCGGAAACGGTTTTGTTGTGCCATTTCCATTGTTATACAATTTCGCTTAACACATTTGCAGTAACGACGGCTTGGCCCCTTTATATTTTATATTTACATTTTATATTTCATAAACAAGCGGGGGTGCGAGGGGTTTCACGGCATGTTATCACAATTTAATAGGAAAGACATGGGATATTTAAGTTTATTTCGAAAAATTTGAATTTAACATGAGTTAGCGGGGGTCACAACCTAAGGTTCTTGGTTTCGAACCATGGAAAAATCTATACACTGAAAAAATAGGAAAACTAACTCAAAATACCCATTTGCAGTTATTTATAAATATTCTATTTAAGTAGTTAATAAGCCATTGAAGAGGTTTGTAATTTCTTGCCAGAAATATCTATTAATATTATTTATTTCCATAGTTTAATTCAATAAAGGAGCATTTTCTTCTTACTTTTTTTTTTTAAACCCTTCCTTTTACTTAATTTATAGCTCAATTTCCATCTGAAATATCATTTTTATACGTCAAACTGCCGCACTTCCCTCTCCTCCTCAAGTCTCCCGCTTTGCATCTTAAACGAGCAACGGAAATGATCGTTTGAAGACTGCTAATTGAATAAAACAGTAAGCACTCGCCAGAAATAATAATACAAACTCAATTTTCGTTAACTCATTCCACATTAGTTAAAATATATTTGGTAAACTCGTTATTAGCTACAAATTAAATATGCAAATGCAAAGCTACATAAATAAGTTATACAATGGCAACGCGATGAGTGCGCACGTTGCAATTATTAGTGCAATTGTACGTGTCTCCGGCGGTGGCAGCGACCTCAATCCGACTCAATAATTTAAGATAAACTAAAAACTAGACAAATAACACATAGATTAGCACGCAGAAATGAGATGAGGTGGCTGCTGGTGGACGACCTGTGTCTTTACTGTGCCTTCTTCGACTCCTTGGGTGCTGCGGGCAGCCGCTCCACGGCCTCCTTGTACAGCTGGTTCAGTCCAAAGGTGGCGCGTACGTTGTCGCTGGAGAAGAAGAACTTTTGCAGCTTGCCCTTGTTGTCGACGCACGGCCGTCGGTCCGTCTCCTTGCCCTGCTGGAACAGGATCACAGTGGGCAGCTGGCGCGAGAAGCTGTTGTCCGAGATACGGTACTTTTGCGCCACTTCCGGGAAGCGTCCGATGTCGATCTTGCCAAACTTCAGGTAGTCCGTGTTGTACTCCGCCGAGAGCTCTGCGAAGATGGGGGCAAAGTTCACGCAGCTGGGAATCCACACCGTGTAGAAGCATATAAGCCAGCTGGTGCGCTTGTCGCGGACCAGTTCCTCCTCGAACACCTGCGAGTTCCGGAAGTAAGTGATGTGCTCGGGGCCGCGGTACGAGGGCTCTGGCAGTACCATGCCCACGAGCACACAGACCAGCAGGAAACCCAGGCCGTAGCGGAAGTCTGCGTATGCCCACAGTATGGCGTTGGCTACTTTTGTGTAGAGGAACGACGATGATAGGTAGTTGATCATGGTCACGGCGCCAGTCTTGCGCGACCGAATCATCACCACAATCAGCAGGAAGAACAGGATCTCCACCTCGCGGCTGTCCAAATCGCAGGCTTCGTCCTCCTCGAGCAGGCTGAACAGGCGGGTGCAGATGAACTGGGTCTTCTTGGCCAGCAGATAGGAGAGGGCCAGCAGGATGTTCACCCAGTAGTAGGGCTTGGCCAGTATGGCCAGCTGCTTCTTCCACGTCATGGCGTTGTCCGGCTGCTGAGTGTTCGGATGTGGGTCACGCTTTTAATTAACAATTTCCCGAGTTTTTCTTTTCTTGCTTTTGACAAGCAATTGTTAATTTTAGCAACGCCGTTGCCACAAATGCGTGGCTTCACTACCCTTAGCAGAAGTTGCCACTTGGTAAGCCAACCACCAGTGCTGTAAAAGAGCGAGACTGTTTGGCGCCCTTTGAAATTCAAATCGGTAATCAAAACGTTTGCGGCAAAAGTGTCTGCGACTGATAAGTAAATTGTTTCAATGCTTGACATTGTTACGTCAGATTCTTGCAAGAGTCATTGACGGATTGTTGAACTCTGCCACTGCAAAAAAAAGGAAAAGTAATCGCGGATCTTCATTATCTTCACACACGCCAAGGCTTTAATCAAGAAAAACGAACAAAACCGACTCGATCTACGTGATCTTCGAGACGCTCGTGGCTCATTATCTTCAAAAATTAATTTCAGGCCTCTTTTTTGTACTTTTTGCAATGTGCGTCAAATTAGCGTCGGTCAGTTAGCGTCGAAACGGAACGGTGGGAAAATGGAACACGGAGACATTTTTTATTTTTTATTTATTTTGTAAATAAGCGACTAATTTGATCCAAATAAACTTCCAGCATGTTGAGAATTAAATGTACTAATAGTTTTTCTTAGGTTTGGGAAAAGTTGAGCATCGCAAGTACCTTAAATACGCATTTGAAAAATCAAGGCTCCACCTTTTTGGAGATTGCTCCCCCTAAAGAGGTCGTGCGCAAATGCACGGTATGCCAGGTTTTAGAGCACTTATTCAGGTATTATCCTAGAAAGTTTCATTAAAGTCCTAACGACAGTTTTTGAGAAAATTGCCTAACAGTGCTCAAACCTCTGGATCCGCTCCATACAAAAACGGGGAGCAAATATTCAAGTTCCTAGAGCTCTGCTTTAAGAGGTCGTGCGCATATGCACGGATTATGGGCATATTGGTGATCGAATGGAGATCATTTGGTGAAGTTTTCAATAAAATCCTAACGACAGATTTTGAGAAAATCGCATTACAGTTTGGCATTCAAAAAGACGTTAAGGAGGGCGCGAGTTCCGGAGCTGGAACTGGTCGTGAACCAGTCAATCAACCCGCCAACGGACTCATGTTACACATTCAAAAAGTTGAAGGGAATGAAACTGAGGAATTAATGAATAAATTAGAATTAATTATAATTAAGTACTAGCATT